>WMED01023379.1:0-11458 GCA_019650415.1 Pipa parva
CCGATTGGTTAGAGGGAATCTGAAATTTAACCCCTTTCACTGCCAGGATCCTAACACCAAGATTTGAAAAATAGATCATTCTCAAGCAGCAATCACAGGATACCACTGGCTTCAGCAGTAACTGCTACAGAGGGAAGCCCTACTCTGAACTAACTTTCACTTGTTGGTGGTTCGTTTGCATAAAACAGACACACACATTTACTGGATAGGGACAGGTTAAAGGCAAAGTAGCACTTTATACTCTATGCATCCAACTCCAGCACAATCATATCATAAAGCAAAATTCAATAGAGAGCAGTTTCATTGTATACTTACTCCCAGAAGAACAATATGTACAGGTATATCAGCATTTGAGTCCTAGGAGGATTCTGGCAGCTCCCATTACTGGATGGACCTCTCAGGGTTGTCTTCTCCTTTAAGGCTAATCCCTGGTTCTGAAGCCTATCACTGTGATTCCCTAGGCTGTGTATCTATCCTATTGGCCAGGATACACCAGGTACTTATGCCTGCTGCAACCCTGTTGTGGTAATGGGCTGCCCAGATAGATAGCCTAGCCTGAATACTCTCACCATTAAAGGTGAGCTAGAACTTGGGATCTAGTCTGTCATAAAACCCTTTTCAGAACATTCTTCCAGGATCCCCACCAGGAGGGTGGAGGTCCCCCTGTTTTAGCATCCATGTGAACAAAGGACAAGGACCCACCTCCTACACAGGCTTGTATTATCTAGAGTGAACCTAGCTCACTTACATCATAATTAAGGCAGACTAACACACTGCCTGTTTAAATAATTCCACAGAAGAATGTTATGATACCATTGGGCACTAGAGAGAGTCCAAAATACATTACAGGGAGATCCACACACATGTCTTAGTAGACAGTAGACAGTTAGATATGGCAAATAGATAACTGACCACCTGGCTACACTTTTGTTTTCATTTTCCATAGTCTTGTATACAAGACCTGCCCTGATAACCACGCCAACATGTTCATTTGGCCAGCAACATGGAGAGACTGAATGGGCAGATCTGATCATGCGGTAAAGTGTGTGATGTAGCATAGAGTAGTAAGGCAACTGGCAGGAGACCTTGGGAGTTCTTTAAATATAGGACAGATATGTAATTAATACATAAAGGATTAATAATAATTACCTTAAGCCATTTAGACAGCCTCTGATTTAACCTGAGAGTAACTCCATACAAGTTTCTAATTAGTTACTTCTTAGGTTGAATTCAATAATGCAGCTGTGTCTAAATTAGTAACTTCGGTGCGTGGGGGCAATTATTTTAGAATGGCTTTGAGAAAGGTTCTGTTTATTCATGATACCGTCCTCTGAAGCTTCAATCACCTCTTCATCAAAAAAATCAAATATGTTGCAATGCTTCAGTCTTTTTTTCTCACTGTTAACCCCTGTTTTCCTCCTCCAGTTACAACATGTTTAAATATCTATTGTTTTAAAACTTTCATTTTTATCATGATCTGATGGTCGTCAGATGCAAATTGTCATGCACTGTATGTCAGCTGAGCCAGCAATTGATTTGCCCAGGTAATGATTTTTCTTTAACAATTTACAGAAGAAAGATTTAATAATCTTCCAATTAGAAACAACCATCCAGTAAAACATTATTTCATGTCTATTTAGTAGAGCGAGTTAGTGAGTATTAAAAAACAATCATGGGATAAACTCATAATTACTTTTTTTTTTGCTAATACATTCTTCACAACAATATCACTAACCATAGCAAAGCAGAATAATAAACAAATAATCTATGCAATGCCTCGCAGACCTTATAAACCCATGTCAGCTTTCATATAAGAGAACCAGATGCAGTCTTTCTGCAAGTCAGTATTCACACCAGACTCGTGCTGTTTGCTCATAACCTTGCCATAAGCTTTTCCAGAACAATCTGAAGTATTGCATTTTACATTGCAAAGTGTTTTGTATTTTCAGCCCTGATACTCTCTAAATAAAATGCGGGTCAAAAGCTGAGGTTCTCCTGGGTTCTAAATTTGATGCTTAAAGGATGCACAGTCATTATGTGGCTTTAATTAGCAGTAGATTTAGCATTCATCCTACAACACATCAGCAATTGTAGTCACTGCTTATTAGCATAGCCCCAGCACAGAACAGACCTTGCAGAATTAGTTTATGGAAAGTCCACAATGCACTAGACTCTGCTGTCACTACATTTTTTTATTCCACACCACCTTGTTTTTAGCGAACAGATGCATAGGAAGCCCTCTGCTCAATTATGCAAATCAAAAGTCTGGTTTATATGCAAAATACTGACATTGCCGTCAATGCACTCCTGTTTGTCTACACAATGAACTTGATTCCTTAAAGTTTGTTTTACATATTATTTGTCAGTTAAAATTGCAGTAATATAATTGCAAGATTAATTCTTATTCAACCGATGTCCGGTAAGAACTTTTTTTTAAAATGACCACAATAGAAATAAATTGACCCAAAACAGACATAAACATTATAAGACAAGTCTCCATTCATCAAACACAGGTACTGTGGCCACAATCCAGTAACATTTTCACCTTTTCATTTATTCAAAGACATTGATTTCATGTTAATCCAATACCCTAGTGCATACGTAAGGACTTACTGTATAAGTATAATCAACCAAGAGCACTCAGTCAACATCTCAGTGCACTAGTTTGTCCAAATCATGTTCACACATGCAGCTTCCTAAAAAGAAGGCCAAAGTGGTTTAAGAACTAACAGGCCTGCATTAGCTAACAAATGCAAATCAAAACACATAAAAAAAATGAGGCCTATGAACATCGCAAAGGGCTTCCACCACCTAACTTAGAGTGGGGAAGGGGGACCTAAACAATACCCCTATCCTAAGAACCCTATCCCCAACTTTCATCTTGAATATGGGATGAGGGGCCTGAGGGAGAATCCTTGCCCCATAAATACTGGGGTGAGGTTCTTTCTAAAAAGGACTAACCTGTGTAAAATGACAAACAAAAAGATTAATAATTATACACTCTGTTGTCTTTTCATCTGACCTATGAAATGATCATAAATGGGTCCATGTGATGCAATCTTCTTTTACCCATGATGTAGTCAAACTAATGGATATATGTCCAAACCCTTACATTTTTTTATATTTTAGCCCCCTCTATGCCCACCAGAGGGTTGTGGGGTAAGGGAGAGGGTCAACCACTAATCCTTGAACCACGGGATAAGGGGTGGTTGGCTCCCACTTATCTGAAAATAGTCTCCACTATCCCAATGGAAATTTGGGGCAAATTGAATTTAAAAAAAAAAACTTTAATTACCAATGGCTTTGACCATCTCGTAAGCTATGGGAGACAAGCGACTCTGTTACACCACTACACTTCTGACAATAAAGGCTTTGCCATTGCTTTTGTAAGCTGGTTTTGTAAGTTTTTATACTTTGTTTCTGGTTCTTGTTTGTTAAATGCTTTTTTGCTGGTTACTCTGCTGTTTTGTTACTTTAGTTGCTGACTATTCCATCCTTTTATGAATATGCTCCAATTTGGCTAATATTAAAACATTGTATATAAGGTCTCTCTTTTATGTACCTTATTAACATTACCAAATTTTAATTCAGCTTCAAATTTAGCACGTTTAATAAATAATAGACTCTAATAAGAATCTTGTATATGGTTTGTGTTTGGTTTGCATTGGCTTTTATCAATTATGGCTTAATTCAATGAAATTCTAATCTGCCTGGGATTGGCAATGTCAGATTTGCTGGCATTAATAAAAAATAAAACTGTTCAAGAGTTGCAGATAGTGTAATTAGCAAATGATGGAAAACTAACTTAAGGACCATCTCCATGGAGAGTTGTAGTCAATATTTCTTACTATGACTGGTTCATTGTTATAAGTGATGCACCCCAGGGTACTGTTTTAAGACCATTACTGTTTATAAATCAAATAGATGTTGGCCTATAAACATCAATTTTGACAAAAAGCTGTGCATTGAAATCAAGTCCATGGAGCAAGTTGACACTGACATATTTTGTAGTTGGGCAACTACTCGACAAATAAGGTGTGATATAGACAAATTTGCTATAATCATATACCTTATTGGTAAAAATGATCAAGACTATAGTGAAAAGTGATCTGAGAGTGCCTGTGGAAAAAATAGCATGCAGTGCCAATGTGCAGCTGCTAAAGCTAGAAAGGTATTTTCTTGTATTAGAAGAGGGATTAATTCAAGTGAGAACGATGTACCGGTAATTTTTCCACTGCACAATTCACTGGCAAGGCCTAATGTTGAACATACAGGCACGAAGCTGAAAAAGAATTGAGAGTATGGCAACAAAAGTGATTGATAAAGGAAATTAAGGACATCCATAAGGATGTGGGCTGCTGTAGGTGCTTAAGGCTAAGGGATTGAATCAAATATAAGATTTATTAGGGGGGCTAGGTTAAATATGTTCAATAGATACAGTTACCTCAGACACGTAAAGGATGAAGGATTGTGGTTGAGTCTTTACTGATCAACATTGTAAATATGATCATACAGGATATAAAGTTCTACGTAAATCTTAAGTTGTTGATTTGATCAGTTTTAAAGAGAACACCTATACAATTTTTATGTAAAAAGTTGATTATTCCTCATATGAAATACACAAGGACTGAAGTTAGTTTCTTTGAACATTGGATCTAATTACTTATCAACCCTGAAGCATATGGATACATGTATGTTCAAAAATGCATGCTTATTGTCTGAATGTGAACTTAATTAGAATTCAGTTCTGAAAGATACAGATGCAGTTAGTTATGATATAAAACATATAGATAAGGGACAAAATTAGAGCTTAGGACTGAACTTTCACGGTGCTAGATGGTTTCTCATTGCAGGAAATGCAAAACAATCAGTATGTTAAAAAATATATAACAGGAGCAGAGACCCTAACTCTGCCTTACTATTGTAATATGGTGTGTGTTGCACCTCCCCTGTACCTTCTTGACAAATGTACCCCCATTATAACCAATCTCCTATTTTCACTTTCTCTACCCATTGCTGCAATCACTTCATACAACAGTTTTGTGTCTTCGGTGGAAAAATATCAGATACATTGTTCCCCTGATCCCAAGTTGAGTTGGTGCTGTAATCTTTGTAAATATGAATTCAAGTTCAAATCCTGCGGCTAATAAGTGTATTATTTTGCACCAAGTCTGCACTCTCTTTCCATCTTTTCCTTTCCTTTATATGTTTGTACATTTGGAGACAAAATAACAAAAATACCAGTTTCATTGCTTTTTACAGTTTATTGCTTCTCCGTTACCATTAAACTAGCTCCTTGGAAACCATCCAGAGAACAGTTGCAGTAATTCCTCTTGTGTGATTAACTACTGCACAGGTGAAATGTTATGGATAAAAGTAGTAATAAGCTGAAAATAAAAGGACTGAACAGACAATTTCAAGAGTAATAAAAACATTCACTATTAGCTGAAGTAATTCAATAAATTATTATAATTATTTTATGAGCAGGTGTTGATACTCACTTCAGAAATTAATGTACTCCAAAATTATCCTGTAAATGAAATTTACATAAAGAAATATGTTTTGGAAGGAAGCAGGCTCACACTACAGGGGTTTAAAACTGCAAATATGTTATTTAGAAAAAGAAGGATTAGAGTTATTTAACACTTGCTCCCTGTACTCTATGTAAAGCTAGTTTATTCTATCATACATTCACCCTATTTACTTTTGTTAAACTGATAAATGACATGACTTGCTTCTCTAACAAACCCCCCACCCAAAGAAAAGTTTGTCAACTGGCCTCCGAGACTTTTTCAACCCTGACCATTAAAGTTTAATTGAGCCTAGTGGGTATTAAGGCTATGGAATTTAAATACTGTCGACACTACATACTGAGAAGTTGTACCAGAAAGAGATCAGAAACAAATAACAGATACAGGAGAAAATTAATCAACAGGGACAATTGTATACAAATGTCTATTAACCCATACCAACCAATTAGGGGTTGACTTTTATTACTCTAGCTCAGCTATACTAGTGAATGCTAACTGCTGATTGGTTGCTGTGGGTTACTAGACCTCTGAAAAGATCACCCCTATTCTCCAGAAACAAGTCAAGTCTACAATATGTCCTTGTGAATCTAAATTCTACATTTAGACACCTCTAAATTTAGGGTTAGACAAAGTGGATTTTATACACAAATGTTTTATCTTGTTCAGGGGTGTTTTTTTTTTTTTTTTTGCCCGCCCCCCAGCAAAACCTATAAACTTAATATTGATTTACTGGCAGAGAAGTGGTCACTCAACCCAGTTAAATCCAGCTAAAAATTGCCCCCGATCCTGTCTTTGACACACCATGATTATTGTTCTTTCCTTTTGGAATAGAAACTATCTAATGAGATACTTGCAGCAGGACATGGCTTTCTAACTGCCAGTCAGGTATCTTTAAGTGCTGGATAATCTAGACACTGGTACTATGGCAGGGAATAACAGAGAGAGAAGTTATCATCAAATGAATATTTAGATTTGCAGTTAACTAACCTTAAATACCAATGTAGTGCATTACTAACAGGCAACTCCTGATTGGATGGGCTGCAGGGGCCATGTTAATAAAACCTACTATTGCCCCCTTAGCCTAAGACCTACTACATTCTGCCTATGGGTCAAAAAGTGTGAGATGAGACATACACCCCTAACTTTGGAGTGTAAGTCTTTCATAACACTGATAAAAGGATAAATTAAATAGAATAAAATACTAACCTGCTCTGATGGCTTCTTTTCTGATCCATGATGTAGTCCTGGATGGGTCCATTGTCATGGTCTTTCTTGATCCACCATAGTCTAATGGGTCTTGACTAGAGATGGCTGAATTTTTCAAAAATTTGATTTGGCTGGTTCACTGAAGTTTTTGCAAAAATTTTTAGCAAAAAAAATAATTTTAGCAAAAAATTTTGTATAATACAAGTGCTATGGAAAAAATTAGTTTAACCTCAGCTGGCAGGAGGCGCTAGGCTAAGTGAGGAGATCACTAAGTGCAGTAAGCGGTTCCATAGGAGCTGCTTCCTGCATCCTATCCCCTGCCCCTCTGTGCCCCTGAGGGATAGGGGGGGACCTAAAGAATTATACATTAAGGGTCCCTTGGACCCCTACACCCCCACCCTACCCCAGCTCTAAGGAGGGGGGGATCGCTGTGGGGTAGGAGGAACATAAAAAATGCTAGTAGGGGGTCCCTGGGACCCCTATGCCCCCCACTCCCACCAACCACTATGCGGGAGTGGGGGGATCACTACCAGTAGGAGGTACCTCTGGACCCCCTTCCCCCTACCCCAGTAACCAATTGGGGGTAGGGGGACATGAACGTTAAACAAGGGGTCAGGTCTGACCCCCACTCCCTTTAGCCAAGGGGTGGGCAGGGGTTTCTCACCTGGAGGGAGGTAATTAATAATTACTTAATAGTAATTACTGTATTTCCATAACGCTTGTATTACAGAAGAACTATGGAAATAATTGTGTTTAAATCATTCACCGCTGACTTGCTGATTTTGTGTGCACAGGACTGTATGTGTGCTGCTGCAGGGGGGGGTTCGGGGGATCAGAGGGAGGTGTGGCAGTTCTAGGGACCCTTCCAAGCTGGGGTTTAATTAGTTTGAGTAATTATTTCCATAGCGCTAGTATTTCAGTAGCACTATGGAAATTATTGGGTTTTAAATCATAACCGCTTACTTGCCGGCTATGATTTAAATAGCGCTTGATGTTACTGATACTGGGGGGGATGGGGGGTGGTGTGGGGGTCCCACACCAAAAAAAAACAAAAATTTGTTCCACCAAATCACCCTAAAGTTCAAATTCATTCAGAATAGAATTTCTAGTGAAATTTGGAATGAATTCCACTTCGTCCGATTCGATTCAGCCATCTCTAGTCTTGACCCAATGTCACTGCTTGCCACTAGTGCAGAGGAGACAAAAAAGATGCAGGTCCTTCTTCATTGGTGTAACTGCTGCAACTACGTTAAAGATCCACTGCTCCAACCTGATTGGTTAACTAGAATTTCAAAACCCTACCAGACTTAGATAAGGTTAATTGGTAGTTTTCATTATAGTGGTGCAGTTTTCCATAGGAAGTAATGTTTATCACCAGGTCTGGTCAGATGAATAATTTAGAGTATTATTGGGTAGTTGAAAAGAGGGGGAGTTTTTAAATAGAGCTTAGGGTGATATTGGTAATTTGGGTGGGCATTGGCCAAAACCAGTGGTATCAGGCAAATCAGCACTAAATTTATTACATATAGGTGAAATGGTTGAAAATTTAAAAAAAAAAATCAGGGAAAATTGATTTTTTTTTGTTGCCATTTTATAACTATCCCAAGTAACTCTGGACATTTCCCCTTAAATCACTGGAGATGTTATTGCCAGCAGATTTTATAAAGGCACAAGAGTCTCTAAACCAGGCAAAGGCTAACCGTTACCAGAAGTAAGCATGAAGAGTGCAAAAGTAAAATGAAAATACCTGTATATATCTTTGATCTAATTAGCCTATCGTTAACATAACAGGGACATTTCTTAATGAGAAAACACATTTTACTGTTTGATATTTTTAGATTTGTTGGTTCGAATACATTTCTGATTTACTAATAGCATTTTCATCATCATCATCATAGCAATGGTGACATTAGGAACAGGATTGCTTAGGCCTTTTTTAGATGTTCAGTTCATATAGTCTTCAATCATGCTGAAGCTGTAGATACTGTAGATAAAATAGGAAGAGTCACTGCAAATAAATGTACCATTAGTTATTTATTAATTCAGTGATTTAAAACTAACCGTAAAAAATAGATTGAACTTGTATAGGGAAGGAAAAAACATATAGTAGTGCACTGTGGATAGACATGGTTCTATACACCATTAACCCATAACAAGTTTGAATGATCAGGTGATTAACATCACCTGCTGTTTCAGTCAATTGTAATGGGTTTTTTTCTTGCTGTGCAGTCATTGCATAGTGGAAAAGGGAAAAAAAACTTGCACATTTAAACAATATCTCTTTTTTATTCTCTGCAAAGCTTCTTTCTTCTTTCTGATTTAACATTCTTATAAATTATAGAACCAGCATGACAATTTAAGCGAGGAGTAAAACCTTTTAGCAATTCGTACGAATTTCAAAATGTCGTAGTGTTTTTGCATTAATGTTTCTGCGCACTCCGAGAATAAAGGCAGAAACACTGTTCGGCAGTTTGTGCAAGATAACGTGCTCTATACATGTTACATGTGTTGTAGCATCCGATCCGATTTATAAACTGTTTCATTATTCGCTATCTGGAGATGACGAGCAATCATTAATGGGACATTAAACCCAAATTATGATCAAGGTTCATAATGTAAGTGTATGAACACTAAAACTAACTTTGATATTTGTAAGCTCTTACTTACAACACAAAATTACTTATATAGATTATACAGTTATAAATTTCTGTTAAAAACTATTTTAGACAAAATCCCATTTTACACCAGTTAATCCAGCCCCTTTGACTCTTCTGTGTGTCTGCTCTCATCTCATTGGATTTTTCAATGAGCCACAGATGCACTGAACAAAAGTAACCAAAATTTAAAGTCACATGCTGAATGCCAGCCAGCCTGTGACTAGCTAAATGAACCCTGTCAGCAAAGCAGGAGTCTTCATTTCAATAGTGAACTGAAGAGCACAGCACCACTGGGGGTTTAGGAATGTCCCCATCCTGCTGTAAATGTGGAGTTTACGACACAGATCACAGTCTACACAAGTGTAAGTGTACCGCTGCAATAAAGGATAGTGAGAGCCACTAGTCAAAGTGCTACTGTTCCGCAGACTACGCCACATGACTAATGAAACTCTGTCTGACACCACGTGCCTCTACGGTAAGGCAATACACAGCTTAGAAATAAATAGTGACACATTTGTGGCTGTGGTTCTGTTGAAATAATGCAAATTCACTTTGACAGTTGAATTCGGACTTTCATGAATTAAGCCCAAATATTAATTAAATAGCAAAACTAATAAAGTGTTGTAGTGGAAAAATGTATAAACAGGCCTAATGATCGGAATGCAGTAAAGATACAAATGCTGCCACTTTTTGACTACTTTGTCCCATTTAAAATACACACCAAATAGTGAAGAAATCTGCTGTAAAGGGAGAATTGTATGAAAACAGATGGATGTATCCAAGTTTTAAATCACAATATTACTTAGAAGTAAAGTCTAACAATAATTTGCATAGAACTGATCAATTTGATGCAAAGATCTGATTTCACTTGCTTCAATATATCTTTAGTATACATTTCTACAATTTTTAGGATATTTTTAGTATACACACTGTATATCAGTAGTAGCTCTATTAGAGTGAGAATCCATTCTTAGAAAGTTGTAACCTCTGCATTTCCATTTTGTTCTGAACTAAACACACTGCACATGCTCAGTGTACCATGATTCCTGTAGGTGTGCAACACATAGGGACTGAGGCAAAATAGGCTAAACAAAATCTCTGAATATACAGTATATCTGTCAAATAAACCTAAATAATGTAGAAAGCAGTAAACTGAGAACTAATAGAATGTTTGATTCTTTATCAAACAGAATATTATACTTGAATTGTAGGGTTTTTCTCTCAATAAGGCACAACCTTGTATAATTGCCTCATTGAGGCAGAGTAAATTATTAATGTGTTGTGATGCGTGCCGTAGTTTCCATTGAATTCTCTGCAGCCCTTCAGTGCACATTGAACTAATCTATTATAGACCTTGCACAAGAGGATCTGGGCATTAAAGGAATGGAGATGCCAAGCAAATATTTGATCAATTCAACTGTATACCACATGGCAATATATAACATTAAGAGGACGTGATTACAGATTAGCAGTTGAGCATGGGCATACATTGTAGCACTCCATTTTGAAAAGATATATTTAAACATATCTAATATATACCTAATACAGGATGTAACCTTTCATTTATTGTAACCATTGTCTTCTTCTTTTAGGGAAATTTTGTCAGGTATGCAAATAAATCCCTTAAAACAAAACCCCTATAATTAGAGTTGCTACCTCATCCCTTTAAAACCAAACAAATTGAAAATGCACATGCTACATTGCTGCAAGCTACATATGTAACACGCATCAACATTTCCCAGGGCGTACCTCCTGATGAAGGTAGATACACCCCCTGAAACATTGATGCATTTTGGTGAAGGCCACTAAATAAATAGATTAATTCTAAAGGCAATGCAGCGTGTGGACCTTTATTAATTTAATGGAATACTGAAATAAAGAGTACAATGCAGCCACTAATGGAACTTCAGAACGTCCCCGCTATTTGTGTTGTTTTTTAGGCACAGCCCCTGTGTAAGTAGCACCTATTGGCTCAGCTTGCCAGTCAGCATTCTGTCAAAGGGCTGAGGTAGTAGGCCTAAACAACCTGCACTCTGAGCTGTCGGATTTATCATTTTCAGTGTG
>WMED01023380.1:0-11458 GCA_019650415.1 Pipa parva
TAAAATGAACGAAATATACTGCTATGAGGAGCTCATAGCGCAAGACCCAGAAAGCCACCAGCACTTTACATCAATCTGGTCACCCTGGACGAAGTTTCAAACCTCACCCGGTTTTAACTCAATATAACAACAAAAATTGCATACACATGGGGAGCCCCCTGGAGACTCGCTCTGTCATTTATATATTTATATACTAAAACAGGAATTACACTTCTCTTCTAAGAATACTGGGGATTTAACCCAAAAGTTTTTGAAGGATATCTAGAGACAAGCTGTGTTTCCCCTATCCCCCTCCCCCACTCACTCTCCCCACCCAAAAAAACCCCCACATACTGTGTGCTTCCCTGTACCCATTACCCCCTAAAAAAGTTAGTGTTCATTAAAACACAAAGTCAAATATTTTTAGGAATTTTTTTTTTTTGATGATTGAATTTCATTAATGAATATGCAAAAATGTACAATATTGATGTTAAATGTGTTAAATAACAATTGTATTACAACTTGTTTATTGTATGTTATATTTCAATAAAAAACTTAAAAAAAAAAAAAAAAAGAAACATTCACCATGAACTCTGCGAAACTAAAACAGATCCCTTTAATGAAGCTGAATGTTGAAAATTATTCATTTTTTTTGCAGTTCTCTTATTCAAGAACCATTTCTGGAGGACCTGTTCCTCCTTTAAGCTCTACTAGGACCTAATCCTGCTGCACACTTGGTGAAAAGGACTGGACAAGTAGAGTTAAATTTTTTAGCCTAGCCCTATAAATAGTAAAATGCTCTCTATGCCACACATGAACTTTTTAAAATATATTATAACCTGTAATTGTCACAGTACTGTCATTTTTCCTATAGGAAACGCAGACAATAAGTTTATTCACAGCAACCTGACAGTAGTGTATATCTCTAAGAAGTTCTCAACTGGCTATATTTTATGCTGTTATTAGGCTGATTGGAGTGAGGGTGGAGAGAGGAGTAGGAAAATGCAAGATAGGCAGTCCAAGAAGCAGGCCAAAGATCAGGGCAAGTCATAAACAGTCAAAGCCCAGTAATTAATCAAATAATCAGGATGGGCATAGCTGATTGGAGTAGGCTATAGACAACTGTAGTTTCAAGAGTGAAAGCCATGATACCAACATTGAGGAAGAGCACACCTAGCGGGTCACAAAATGGAATCATATTAACAGCCAATGAACAGGGATTGGAGTAAGGATGTGGTTGCTTCATTGACATGGTTTTGCTGGAAATAATGCATTACATCAAAAATATAGAATACACAAAAATAACTGAAAGCAGTTGTAGGGGGTAGACAGGCTCTTACTTCTTACCTCCATTCTGTTTACCCCCTCTTAAACCATAAGGGGGTTATTGGCTAAAGTCCAAATTGTTGCATAAAGGTGAGAATTTGCCAGCTAAAGATAGTCGCAATAGACTGCTACTGTTGCAGTAGCAGCTTTATAATGAGAATATTGTCGCAGTCGCAACTTTAAAATTGTCGCTGTCACGACTTTACAATGGGAAATTTTTCCTGGTCGCAGATTTGCTATGGGAACCCGCTGTTTGAGAATTTGACAGTTGAATTCTCACTTTAGTCAATAACCTCCTTTACATTTCACAGATTATCTCATTTCATAGGAATGGCATACCAAGTGAGGTTACCCAGGTTGCTTAGAGGAAGTTCAGAAGAGACTGCTGGGATCTCAAATGGTTCTCTGGAAATTCCCCCAGTTAGGAAATATAAATACTTTCAGTTAATTCTTTTACAGCCAGTGCTCAGTGCTGTTTGTCTAAGGTATACTGTATATTAGTATATTCTCAAACAATTGCTTTGTAATATAAATCTTTATACAAATTCTTTGATATATATAAATATTATATATATCATTATTTATACTGATAACAAAACAAAATGGACTCAGTTCTTATTAATGGGTAGAACCCTTGCTTAAGTTCTGCTAGCTTTGGAAGACTAAGGCTAGACCCCCAGAATGTGGAGCTTTCTCTCAGAGTACACTTTACCCCATGATTGGAGAGGGCTTTAGGCCTATCACTATAGTTTGGTAAGTTAAGTTGACCAATGTGTAGTAAACAAGCATTTATATGGTATTCATAGATGGACATTCTATACATGAATGTAAATTCTGTATCTGAAGCTACACTTACATGTTACCAGAATATTAATGGAGCCAGTTGCCAGTATTATTCCTCTAACTTACACATATATCCACCACACAAAATTGTGCAGACTATCTTTTCTAGATATAGCATTGCCCCACCACAGATGTGCTGCCTACTGCAACATTTAAATCCTGAGGACAAAGTACTTAAGTATTGTAAGCTCCTATTCTATTTTATATTTCTTTGTGCTTCCCAGAGAAGCATGAAAATACGTTATCAATAACTTGACTGTGTCTGTCAATCAAGTTTTCACAAATCTGGCTTTCCTGGCATAATTTAACCAATTACAAATACTGTGCAGGAACTGGAGGTAGAAGTTCTTTACCTTGAGTTAATGCCCCAATAATATAACTTAAGAGTCTTGGGTTGATCTTTAGCAGATAAGTACCACAGGAGTATGAGACTAGTTACAGTAGGTGCTGGACCATATGGAGACATTCAGCTGGTTTCTCCTGTTATGAAATGACAGGAGAAATATCAGTTATCCTTGTCAACCTTTTAACTGACTCGTATGCCCTTTGATGACTGGTACTTTAGCAGTTATTATTTGAAGTTTTGTTGCTCTGCAGTTTTCTCAGTAATATATGGAAATATGGAGTAGCAAAGAGAAAGTTTCATTTTGTGTGCACAACTATATGAACATAATGGGAATTTCACAAAGATGTAAACTTGCACTAATGGTGTAACCCATAGAGACCAATCAGACATCTTAACTTTTAACTGCAATAAACCTTACAATACAAATGCCTGAGTTGCACCACACTTGTAAGTTTGCACTGATTTTGTGAATTCCGCTCAATGCTAGTTGTAGAAGTAGTAGACCTGATATAAAGGGAGGGAGGTTTGCAGGAGAAGAACATCTGGTTCTTTCTGATAAATACTGATGAAAAAATCTCAGTACACATTTTCCCTTTGCACCCAGAAATAATAATTCATACTTCGACTCATTCATTTTCTAGGTGTCAGAGGATCCTGAAACATCTGGTATGCTTTTTAATTGGGTTAACTGCATGACGTGAACACATTTTCTTTTTCAACTTCACTGGCTAATATACATTTAGGTGTCCTAACCTGATAGGATTTTTTTGTAAACAAACACAATAATACATTAAGGCCAAAAAAGACATACATATATCTAATTCAGCTTATTAATGTGTAATGTTTAGCCAGAAAAGGGCAAAACTTCCATAAAACAAAACACAATTATCCTAAAACTTACCTTTACAACTAAAAATATGGATGTCAGAATAATCCCCTTAATCAATACCCCATCTTCAATAATCTAGTTCCCATAATTGTCAACCTCTAGAAAGACATGCGGGTCCCTTTTGAACACTTTTAGTGAATTCTCCATGACAAAGAGTTCCATAATCTCACTGCTCTTACATCAATTTGGACTAACAGTTCATTGTTTAAGACAAGCTTTTGAGAAATATTCCCTCCACATCAGGTGTCATTTAATACTACAGTACTCATCTTTCGAATTACTTCAATTAGACTAATACAGCTGAAACCATTTCTCAGCTCTTACAGTAAAGAAAATTATATGTTGCAGCAGAAAGAAGCCTTTTTTCCCTCTAGATCAGCAGTTCTCAACCTATATATAGTGGTGATCCCCCGGGATGATGTCATGACACCGGTGACATCACCACATCGCACATCACATGATGACTTTGCGGCCAAATGTCATGTATGCGCGTCACACATGAAGTAACAAAGTATTGAAAAGAGACTGGTGTAGTGATAAATGATCACACTTAAAACGGGTGATTTAAAACCACTTGTATTATTTAAAAGAAGGAATGCCTTTCTTTTATTAACTAACAACACATGCCTGTTTAAGGATATTATCATATTCTAGCCAATTATAATGTGTCATAGTGTTCTATTTCTACAGATTCCAAAATAAATAATCTCTAGATACTCAGTTAACTTTCTAGTCTTCTCTAGTGTTTGGACTGCTACTCTTGTATGCTGTAACTGGAAAAGAACACTGAATGCTGGGAAAATGAGTAGAGAATTAGAAAGTTAACAAGAAAACTCCCAAAGGTCTCTTCGTGCTCATAAGCTGATCATCTTTACAATTACAATGAACTGACGATTGGACAAGGCAGAAGGCAGGTAGATAAACTCTTTGGTAGAATTTAATGTCTTTAGTCAGCAAGGAGAATGGTTGTTGGAATCACTGTGCTTGGTGTTCTAGTCTATGTTAAAAGTGAAGGCTATTTGTGCCATTCCTATGGACTTTTACCGGGGATCATTCTTTCAGGGAATTGAGCCACAGTTCAGCAGGTTGGGGCTATTAGGTTAGAAATTTGTTTTATAAAGCCATTAAGAAAGCTAGAGCTACTTGGTCTTTATGAATGTAAAGAGACCTGTTTACAGTTTGAAAATCTTCCTATGTAATAGGGCTATCAATTGGGTTTGGTTTATTCATCTAGTTTCCACAAGGAACAGAGTCTCTCCATACAATGCAGTCAACTGGGAATGTAGACCTGACCTGATATGCAGTAATTTCCAACTGAAAGGATCAAATGCAGCATTCATTTTTGAGATGTCTATACATAGATGGTCATGATCCTTAATGCATAATAGTAGGAGTTTCTTGATCTCAGAATTTCAAAGTCATCAGCCTGGCAGTCCTGTCTCTTAAGGTTAGTTATGAAAATGGTGTGTCTGCAGCATTTGTATTATTCTGAACATATGCTCTAGCACACACCATGCATAAATATTAGCTATGGTAGAATAGAGGAGTTCATCCTCAGTGTTTGCACCCCGAGGAGGAAAGTAATGCTGAACAGGACCCATCAATTATTAAAGACACCAAGATATCTGCTAACTACATCCAGGAATGCACTAAGAATCATGTCACAGTTCAACCTTAGGCTCCATAGGACAAAGAATAAAAAATAGGCAGAGGAAGCAAAGTAGGAAAACACTAAATCACAAAAACACTATACAAAAACAAAGTTTGTCTGGAAAAATAATAATAATAAAAATATTTTTTTTAACACACAGTAAAACATCTTCTATAGCTTGCTTAATGTGAGTATGTACCTGCGTGTTATCAAAAAGCTTGGAATAACAATGACGACTGATGGAAAGGTTATTACATTCCCAAAACATTTGTTCAATTGCCTTTTCTGAACTGCTTTAGATATTTTTATATTCAGATTGCAGGACTGATGCAGTCATATTAGTTTTAGAATTTAAATAGAGTTTTGCAGCCTGTTTACCCCATGTACATAGCACAAGCCTATGGTTATCCATTAACCTTTCACTGAAATTGCAATGATTCTCTGTATGGATCACAGTTTGACGTCAGTTTCTGGTCTTAGCAATTGTATTTTGCAAAGATATTTATGATCAGTGTATACCAATGGTCATGCTGACTCATATACTTATATTGCCAAGAAGAAATAGATCTATGCAAACATTTAAACCAGGGGTCTCAAACTCAATTTACCAGGGGAACGCTGGAGGTAGAGTCTGGGGGGGTTATTCACTAAAGGGGCGAATTCGACTGTCGAATTCGCAAACAGCAGATTCCCATAGCAAATCTGCGACAATTTCCCCATTGTAAAGTCGCAACCATTTTTTAATGTTAAGATTGCAACAATTTTCCCATAATAAAGTCATGACTGTAACAATATTCTCATTATAAAGACGCGACTGCGACAGTAGCAGCCCATTGCGACTGTCTTTATCTGCACAATTCGCACCTATACGCAACAATTCAGACTTTAGTGAATAATCCCCTGGGTGAGGTTGGGCCGCGTCAGGTTAAAAACAGATTAAAAACAATTAAAAGCAGTGTGCAAACAATGTTTGAGATACCTGATAAATAAATGGAAATATAGCAAAAAATAAATTAATCTGAAGGGTATATCAATTAATAAAGTCTCTAATAAAGTAAATCAATGTAGTACAAAATATGAGAGATAATACCCAAAGCTATCAAATTACCGTCACTTAGTCAAAATGTCAGATAGCCTCCTGAATTTGCAAGCATGTGAGAGATGAATAAGTCAGACGCCGGAGGCAAGGCAAACAGGCAGAGCTCAAAGGAGAAACCGGATGCGTTTCGCCTAATAGTATAAAGCTTCTTCTTGCGGTGAGGTCCATAAAGCGACTGCAGGGTTTTAAAGAATATTAACGCTATGCGTAGTACTGTGATGACGTCATCGCGCAATTGGAGTCTGATGTCATCACATTGAATATGCGATGATGCTTAGATGCATGAACACCGATAGAACCGGTGAATCAGACTGTAGGGCAGGGGTCGGCAACCTATGGCTCTTTTGATGTCCATATCTGGCTCTTTCACTGTGACGAGCGGTGCAAACGCTGCTCATTACAGTCTGCCAGCAAACACTGTAGAGAGAAAGCTCTTTCAGCGCTTCCAGGTTGCTAGCCAATCAGGAGCCGCTGACGTCATCACAAGTCCGGATTGCTAGGTGACGACAGTAGCTCCGGATTCAAAAGGGCTGAGGGATCTGCACGTATATGGCTCCATCAACCCAAAAGGTTGCAGACCCCTGCTGTAGGGGATTGAAGGGGAAGTGTAAAGTGCCATTCATATTAAACTCACGGGCCGCACTAACATTAAACTTTGATATTGAGGTGGGGGCTGCAAACTATCGTCCCAAAGGCCACGAGTTTGAGACCCCTGATTTAAAGTAACAAAACCAGCATTACCACTGTGAGCACAGAGCTTGCTTGTGGTTCAGTAACCTTTTGTCTTCCCATACTCCTATATGGATCTGGTTTGTAATCAAATGCTAATTTTAACCTTGCTTTACTTTAGAACATTGTAGTAAAACAAATGTAATTCTCTGCACATAACAGAATCATTTATAACAAGTCATAAAAGTACATTTTTTGATTTTAACAAGTAAAATATGTGCTTAAACAACTGAACTTGTGAGATGCACATGGAATAATCCTTTAATACAAGTGCTGTGTACCATGACTTTAACAAACATTCATTCAAGAGATGTTGGAGGTTTCAACAGAAGCAGAACATTGACTTCCAGGATCAAGCCAATTACTACCACAAAGGGGGTCCCGACAAACAATTGTAAGAACATAGCCTTTAATTTAAACATTGACAGATTTAGCGAAAATAGATATTAATGCTAAAAACCCTGGAATAGTTTTTTTTTCATAAAAATTACTTTATCAGTCACAACATATGGGCAAAAATAAAAGAAATGTTGGTTAGTTTGTACATACAAATTATTATTTACATAGTAACATAGTTTATAAGGCTGAAAGAAGATATAAATCCATCCAGTTCAGCCTATTTTCCTGCAATGTCACAATGTTGATCCAGAGGAAGGCAAAAATCAGAGTAATTCCCTGAATCAAGATCCCACCTTCAGTTATCCAGTCCCCATAACTTGTAATGTTCTTACACTGAAGGATCAGAATAATTCCCTGGATCAAGATCCCACCTCCAGTTATCCAGTACTCATAACTTGTAATGTTCTTACACTGAAGGAAAGCATCTAAACCAGTTTTGAACTCCTTAAAGTAATGAAACGTGACAACTTCTTCAGGCAGAGAGTTCCATAGCCTCACTGTTCTTACAATAAAGAACCCCCTTCTATGTGGGTGCAGAAACTTTCTTTCCTCTAAATGTAGAGGAAGTCGCCTTGTTATACTTACAGTTATTGATATAAATGGATTGTGGGAAACATCTCTATACTGACCCTTAATATGTTTATACATGGTTACGAGGTTACCCTTTAATCTTCTTTTTTCTGAACTAAACAAGCCCAGTTTTGATAATATTTCTTTGTACTATATTTTGCCCCTTCTTTTTATTACTTTAGTAGCCTACTGTAAGGCATTGATCCTGGGATTTGAACTGGGGTTGCCTGAAATAGAATTCAGTTTCAGTTTCATTGAATCTTAAACTTCCATGTTGCAGACTGTCTTCACTCTCTGCCGGTGACTCTACGGCATCCCAATTCAGCCAATCCCTCTATGAAGCGCAGTCCTCTCCAACCGCGCTGATAATTAAGCCCCACATTGGCGTTTCCTATGTCACACAGGAGAGCATGCACGTCATCCAGGGAGGACACGTTGATCACGTACATCACTTCTTTACAGGTAAGAATTTTTTTTTTTTAAACTGATAAAGTGCATTTAATTAAAGTTAGTAAATAACTTAAATAAATAAAGGTTTTTTGTTTTTTTGCCCCTTTAAGGGTGTTTATATTTAAAGGGCTATTATCACCAGAAATCTTTAGCTTCCTGTCATTCCCATTTCATTGTGAGTAGTTTTTAATTTGTAGAGACCATGGGGGGAATTCACCATTGAGCGAAGTGAGCTCAGAATCCTTCGGCTCACTTCGCACATGGTGTTATGCGCTCGCTGATGTCCTGCACGTGGACATCAGCGAGCGCTTTAAAGGGATTGAAGAAATAGACTGGTCGGTATGCTCAATCCTATGGGTAGTCCATGTTGTGAAATTCTTTAATGAAAAGACAGGGTGCTCTGGAACAATGCCAAGACTGCTGAATACAATAGAAAAGAGGTTCCGGCACTCCCAACGGTTAAAAACAAAAATTTATTTAATTAGCAGTAAAAGCAGGATACATGAAGTAAATCCACAAACAATTAAAAGCAGATAGTGGCCCCCCCAGGGGGGGGTTTCCTCGCCGAGACTGGAATCCCTTTAAAGCGCTCGCTGATGTCCGTGTGCAGAACATCAGCGAGCGCACAACATCATGTGCGAAGTGAGCTGAAGGATTCGGAGATCACTTTGCTCAATGGTGAATTCCCCCCATGTCTTAGAAGGGTTTTACACTCTACCTTTTGTATAAAGTATTCTGGGAGAATATGACATACTGTAAGTGGTCTGTTATGCGCAAGTGTCTGAGTTTACTATGTACCCAGTCTTAAGGTAGATAGAAAATCAATGACAAATCGATACAAATTCGAGATTCAGCTTTGTACTGTGTAAAAATAAATGGATTAATTTTTTGTAAATCAAATGAGTAACTTTTCTCTATCACAAGGTGAATGCAATTCCTGATTCTGCCAGCTGAATATGTGATCTGTTCCCTTCTCCCTAGTAACAGTGTGACAGACCACCTGGGAGATGATGGCTGTCTCAATTTTCATTGCTGAAGTTACTTTGAGTGCCCACACCTCTTGTCTTTCCCTGCTGAATGGGATTTTAGCAGATGTTGTAAATACTAGTTCCCACTTCAAGGTGTTTTTCCCTTACCCACATCTTAGAATTTTTTAACCGACCAGCATCACACTAGTAAACTAAGTGACCTCTTGGCAAGGCATAAAAAACTATTTTACAAAAGGATCAAAGCAGGAGTCACATTAAAGGAGGGAAAATATTGCTAACTTCCAAGCAACTTCTATACAACATTTTCTTGCCTTTTGCTTTTTTAAACAACCATAACATACAATACAATGGTTCCATGCCATTGACAAGTAAATATCACATAAACATTAGGTCCTAAGGTATAACTTGTTCTGTGCCGAGATCTGACTTTTCCCATATAGAATATCATTAGTGGTCCTTTTACTAGAAATAAAAGACCTAACTACGGTAGAGTAGAGTAACCCAGTTATGGTTTTATTACGGTATAATCTGTTGTCTGTTTTGTGGGGGGTGGAAATCCTATAAAGTACCAAAAGGTTGCCAAAATCCCAGCACCAAAAATAAGGGAAAATATATTTTCCCAGGGAATTTTCAGGCATATGTAAAACAGTTTATAATTTTTGGGCCAAATGTCTAAGTTTTAAAGTAAATATACAGTTGCCTTGTAAACAATTTCAGATATGCTGCTGACCCATTTTTTATTTTAAAGCACTATGGGGATTATTCACAAAAGACCAAATAGTTACATAAAGGTGTGAATTCACATTAATCTGCCTCTTCTTCATATTTGAGAATTTAGTAAATTTTGGGATGCATTGAAGTCTGTCACTTTTGCAAATTCGGCAAGGTGTATTGTGTCGCATTCGTAGGTTTTAGTTCGCCAGATTGATGTGTTGAATTAGGGGGCTGATGGCAGGGCTCCTGTTGTCTAATTGACTACGCCACACTAAACGAAAGATGGCTACTATTCGCATCTTCGCTATGGGAATCCTCTGTTTAGTGAATAAGGAGTAGAGTGTAGCAACTGAAGTGATTATAATTTACTTAAGGCAGTGATGCCCAAGCTACAACCGGCCCGAATTCTGAAATACGATATATTGTGTATAAGTATGAATTCGCCAGCTAAAGACAGTCGCAATAGACTGTTACTGTCGCAGTCTCGTCTTTATAATGAGAATATTGTCACAGTCACGACTTTACTATGGAAAATTGTCGCAGCTTTTACTTTCAAATTTGTCCTGGTCGCAATTTATAAGTCGCAACTTTGAAGCGGCCCATGACATGCGTGTCAAAATTTTATATGGCCCCCCAGGCCAAAAAAGGTTGGCCATCACTGACTTAAGGTAGTTGAATTCTCACTTTGATGAATAAAAACTCCAAATTATTTTAAGTCTTGAAAAAAAAACAATAAATTATGGTTAGCATGCAGTCCCGGTGTTGTTGAAGCTCTTAATTTACATAATTAAAAAAATATATTTCCTTACATTAACCAGACCTGGGACGTTGCTGAGTTTCACCTGGAGACTCAGGGTTTGCAAAGCATTATGTTCTCTGAGTCTGGGTTCCTCTATGGATAGCACTGCCCCTTCTTGGTCTAATCCTACTCTCTCCTCCTTAACGTTGCCTCATTTGTCCTCCCACAGGCACTCGATTTGCTACTAAGAACTAATCCCCCCCAATAAGATGCATTTCACACAATTAAGCACCAGCCCTATTTATGCCAATACCTCGGAGAGAGCTCATGCTCAGGGTATAACATCCCACCAGGTTTCCAGGTATGACAATAACACAATTGCCTTGTAATTGGCTTTTGCACTGTGGGAGAATATTTACTTTTGGGCCATCACCCTTCATAGTGTGTAGCAATGGTCATAACAGCAACTGGTTATGAACATCCAGGGGGCATAGCCATTTAGCTGCCCCCACAGCCAGTCCTTCTTTTACAGAGTAAGACTGGTAAATACATGGAAAATCCTTCCAGCAGATGAACCAACATTTAAAAGCAGTAATTTCTTTATCTATTGTTTTTCTGTGTTCTATGCTTCTATGTTATATCAAACATCCAGAAGCACCTGCAAAAGGTCAACCTTATCAAAACTCTCCATGAATGACAATTTTGAGAGAAGCCACCATGAGGAAACAATTTCTT
>WMED01023381.1:0-11458 GCA_019650415.1 Pipa parva
TCGTGCCGGGTCACGAAGGATAAGCACAAAAATAACCGGGCCACAAAAAAATCAACTTTGTTAAACACTGATCTAGAGACTAGCTTGGAGGATTGGCTTTCTCTCAGAATTAATTCTATTGGCGAATTATGTGTTTGGATTGGGAAACTTTTCCATTGGGCCTTGCACGCATGCCTTAACTGAAAATATTTAAATAGCATTACTGCCTTACCTCCCGTATTTTCTTGAATCTGAGCCAGGCTAGGAAAGGTATTGAAAGAGCTTAATGCCTCTACTGTTTTAAATCCTCTACTTGCCCAGTAATGACAGTCAGGGATGTTTAATAGCTCAGGGAGTTCAGAGTTGTTCCACAGTGGAGTATGATCTGAGCAGTATGGTTTGGGAACTTTTGTTATTTTAAGCATAGTTTTCCATGCTAGGTATGGTGTTCTTATAGTGTCAGGTATTGGTGGAATGGCTCTCATATCACTAAATCTACTTTGTTTTAGTTGTTTTTTTATAAGTATTATCTTAATCCCTATTGAATACAGTCAGCCTGGTTTCTAGGGATAGGTGATTGGCTCCATTGGACCAAAAGGTCATCTAAGGTCCCTAACATTGGAAACAGTGACAGTACTAAAAACAATGCACTCATCCCACTGTCATTTTGCAGAAAATTACTTGTTTCCAGTAACTGGGGGCTGCTCTGTGCTCTCCTCTCCTAGGTAGCAGCTGCCACCCCAATATGGCGCATATGCCCCTTCTTTGTAGGACACACAGTAGATCTTTTATTCTTTCTTCATTAATTTAACAGTGTGTAGATATAACCCTCCCCATCTGCCTGGCAGTGTCAGAATCAGCTACTCTTTTTATACAATATGATGATTAAAACAGTAGCTGACTCTTTAACATGGGCACATAGCTATGGATGTAGTTTCTACAAGCTTGAATCCCTTTCAAAGTAGGTAATGTAGAATGCTGGGCACTGCACCCTTAATGAGGCAATATGCATGATGGATCTGCATGCTGATTCCAGGGCTCTCTGGCTCTACCATACCGGTCACGTACACAAACACAGGGCAATCAGGAATTTACCAGCACTGTGTAAGAATAACTGCCATGACAATCCATGTGGGATGGCTTTGTTTTCTCAAGTTACTAGCCCTTTAAGTACGAAAGCCAAGCTTTTACACAGTTATTCATGACTGTCAGACACACACAGCTCAACTCTTAAACATATCAACTGCTTTTAGTTTCTAGTGGGTTGGAAAGATGGATCATTCTTACTTTCCCTTAAAAAGTAACAAGTATCTATTGTCCCCAGTGATATAACCCCAAGGGAAATCCCACAGGTGCCTTTCAAGTGGTCTTTAATAACTGTTTTAAAGTCACTAAATAATAGCCCCCTGGGGAGCAGCTTTATATATTCACTTGTCAGCTGAGACACTCACTCAGTCCCAGTCCCTTGTAGCCACCCCTCAGGCTAGACTGAGCTTAATCATATAGCACCAGCACCTTCTACAGCACTTTACAGAGATTAACTATTCATTCAGTCCTGTGGAGTTTACAATATAATTTCCCTAGGCAATCACACACACACACACACACACACACGTGTATATGACTTATGAGAGTAAACTCTAGGAGAAGCTCACACATATACAGAGAGAACATACAAATGCCATTCATGTGATGTTCAGGGTAGAATCAAACCCAAGATCCAGCAATACTAACCACTGAGCCACCACTTAAAGTTTACATTTTTGGTAGACAGTGATCTAATTTGCTAAAACTGGTGCAATCATCTATAGCAGCCAGACACTAATTCTGATTGGTCTATTGTAAACTAGATAATGAAAGCAAATCTCTGTATAGGTTATTATAGCTAACTGTAATGTGATTGTGTACTTATTAAAGGGTAGATATGAGATAAATGGACAGGTTCCATTTCATAAGCGCAGTTATTGAAATGGCCCAACAACAAAACAGATAACAACCTAGTGCCCGACCACAAAGCCAAGTGACCAACGACACACCAAGCTATGACACCGGCAAACAATCAATTCTGAAGATAAACCAGCAACAAAGAATCCAAAAAAAGCAAGTAACTAGCAATGAAATAGTTAAAAAGCCAAGCTGACTTTTCATTATGTGTCATATTACAATGTTACAAAGTAGCATGCAACTTGTGAAATTAAAAGTGTAACAATGTCAGTGACCCAGCAACAAACCAGATAAAACGCTAGTGCTTGCCAACTGCCAAAGCCAAATGCCCAGCAACAAACCTGATAAAATGCTAGTGCTTGCCAACTGCCAAAGCCAAATGCCCAGCAACAAACCAGATAAAACGCTAGTGCTTGCCAACTGCCAACTGCCAAAGCCAAATGCCCAGCAACAAACCAGATAAAACGCTAGCGCTTGCCAACTGCCAAAGCCAAATGCCCAGCAACAAACCAGATGAAAACCTAGTGCTTGCCAACTGCCAAAGCCAAATGCCCAGCAACAAACCAGATAAAATGCTAGTGCTTGCCAACTGCCAAAGCCAAAAGCCCAGCAACAAACATAAAAACCTTTTGATTGCCAACTGACAAAGCCAAATACCCAGCAACAAACCAGATAAAAACCTAGTGCTTGCCAACTGCCAAAGCCAAATGTCCAGCACCAAACAGATAAAACACTAGCGCTTGCCAACTGACAAAGTCAAATACCCAGCAACAAACCAGATAAAACGTTAGCGCTTGCCAACTGCCAAAGCCAAATACCCAGCAACAAACCAGATAAAACGCTAGCGCTTGCCAACTGACAAAGCCAAATGCCCAGCAACAAAACAGATAAAACACTAGCACTTGAAAACTGACAAATTCAAATACCCAGCAACAAAACAGATAGAACGCTAGCGCTTGCCAACTGACAAAGTCAAATACCCAGCAAAAAAACGGTTAGAAAGCCAAATTACAAGCAGTAGAAGAGTTAGTCTAAGGGGGGAATTCACCATAGTGCAAAGTAAGCTCCGGATCCTTCGGCTCACTTCGCACAGACTGTTATGCGCTCACTGATGTCCTGCACGCGGACATCAGTGAACGCTTTATAGGGATTCCAGTCTCGGCGAGTCGCCTCACCGAAACTGGAATCCCTTTAAAGCGTTCATTGATGTTCGCATGCAGGACATCAGTGAACGCATAACAATCTGTGCGAAGTGAGCCGAAGGATCCGGAGCTCACTTCTCACTATGGTGAATTCCCCCCTAAAAGTCTAACCAGCAGTAACCAGTGTTGGAATTACATCTCTGTGTAGGAGCCTACAGACACAGAAGGAGTCATTCATTAAAGTGTGAATTTGCCTAGCGTAGTGACTTCACCTCTGTTCGTATAACTAGGATCAGGAAATGACAAGATCACTTCTTATTCATGGAGCAGAGGACAGCGACAGACGAGGTCGCATGCGTAGTGTGGAGTAGTCATTCGCACAATAGTAGGATGATGAATAGTCATGCGAAGTCCTACTAGATGTGAGGCGAATTCCTCCAGTGAATGGCAGTGATGTCAGTCTCATCATATCCCACTAACTGTATATAAGTGAAAAATACTTACCTATTTATGTCACCTTGTGCCTAGTTCATGTTTAATAGTAGAATAATTTAGCCGCAGTCGCCATTGTTACTTTTGAATGAATATTCACCTTACGCAACACTGGAGCCCTGTCATCAACCTCTCAATTCACCACTCTGATCTGGTGAAGGCAAACGGGGGAATACGGAGCAGTTCGCTTTGCGGAATCCACTCCTTCTGCGGACTCTTTTGCATGCTGAATAGCCGAATTACCTGTGCACGCACATGCAAATTGATGCGAAGAGCTCCCTAAGTACGCAACTGGAGTAAGCATCAAAATTGGTTGCAAATTCATCACATCGCAGAGTCTATTGCACAAGCAGGGCTGGAGAAGTTGTGAAAGGACGAGAATACTGGCATTTATGCAACAGTTTGCACTTTAATTAATGAGCCCCGGAATTTTTGCACCTTAGGCCATAGCCGCTAACTGACTACACCCATTTAAAAAATAAACGCAGAATAAATTGTACAGTGAACTGAAGTGTTGAGTGATAATTTCATGCAATGTGAAATAACAGACGTCAGAATCAACATTTGACTATTAAAAATAATTAATTCATCGTTTGTTTGTTTTTTTTTAGAATTAGAATTTATTCCCTTGATTTCCCCTATGTCTCTGACTAGGAGCGAGGTGACTATACAATAATATGGCCCTGGCAGTGACAGTTAAAATGAATTTTTATATATATAAATGAGTATTACAGTATTTGGTGATACCTTTTTTATTGAACTAACAATTTTTTTAAATAAACAAGCTTTTGGGAGGTTTATTCTCTTCCCATAATCAGGTTTCAAACAATACCCCTGATGAAGAGAGAATTAAACTCTCAAAAGCTTGTTTATCTAAAAAGACTGTTAGTCCAATAAAAAAGGTATCACCAAATACTGCTATACTTACTCATTTTTTTGCGTCTGTAGATTAACATGACCACTCTACCTTGTATATGTATATATACCCTCTGGGGGTGCAAATGTAAAACATGAAGGTATAGACTGACCCAGTGTAAATGATGAACTGCTAAATAATAAGCAAAGTAAATGGTACATTTGCAGTGTGACTGAGATGAAAAAAATATCAGTGTCATATTGTGGGATTCTAGTTGTCAGGAGGGACTTTCTTTCTAAAAGTATGTATTTATTAATTTATAATAATGCTGATTATATTACACAGGGCTTTACAGAGATTCATCATTCACTTCATCCCCTGCCCCGTGGAGCTTACAATCTAGTTTCTCTATTCATTTACACAGACAGACACAGATGTATGTTTTTGTATTGAGGGAGGAAATCCACGCACGTGCGGGTAGAACATACAAACTCCATGCAGATGAAGTCCATGGTGGAATTGAACTCAGAGCTGCAAGATAGCAATGACCACTAACCACTGAACCACTGCACTGCCCATTAGTAGCCTGGTCTTGGATGTATAAACTACTACTTTTGACTTTTCCTTTAAGGAGCTCTGCTTTCGAAAGAATTATTTGTAGTCATGTGACCTACTTGATTATAACCTCACTTAGGGGGGGTTATTCACTAAGGTGCGATTTCGATTGTTGAATTCTCAAACAGCGGATTCCCATAGCAAATCCGAATGATGAATCTCTGTAAATCTCTGCATAATATAGTAGCGCTATATAAAAATAAATAAATAAATAAAATCCATGACCATTTTCCCATTATAAAGTCACGAATTTTTTAAGTTGCTGCTGCGACAAATTTCCATAGTAAAGTTGCAGCTGCAGCAATATTCTCATTATAAAGACGCCACTGCGACAGTAGCAGATTACTAAGACAGCCTTTAGGCTAGGTTCACAAGAGTGTAATGATGCGCAGCGCATCATACGCTAGTGTGAAGAAAAAATATATAAATATTATTTATTTTGTATTGTACTTACCAGTGAAAGTGTGAACGCTCCCTCAGCGTTCATATCACTTCCTGTGTGCCGCATTTTGGGTGCAGCGTATATACGCCGGCCAAAATGCAACACACAGTGTTCCGGACCCAGCGTATGCGCATTATACGCTGGTGTGTCTGGAACTAGGTAAGTACTATTGGCTTTCATTGAGCTGTATTTTTTTTCTTTTACACTAGTGTATGATGCTCTACGCATCATATGCTCGTGTGAACCCAGCCTTAGCTGGCAAATTCACACCTATACACAACAATTCAGACTTTACTGAATAACCCCCTTAAAGTGGAGGTATGGATCTGAGGGTAGACATGGCCTTATTTTGCATGAGACTATGACATGACAGGGTGACGTTTATTACACCTTGTATAAATGGAGTAACTGCCTGTTTCCCTGGAGACCCAGCATTTACTTGGGAGAGATCTGTCAAGTTCCCAGTTATACTGTAGCTGTCAGCCAAACTGTATTTGGCTTCTCCAAGCAGCAGTGTTAATGTAATCAGATTGTAATGTGAACTTCTCAGGTAAAGTATCCTGTATCCTGTATTTCTCTTGTACGACTCTGATTTGGCATGACGACCTAGGATGTCAGTAAGCATTAAGCATAGGATGCAGTGTTTTATTCCAGCAAATAAAAAGTAGAAATAAATTTGCCAATGCAAGCACCCTGAAAGTGAAATAAATCCTTATTTCCACCTATACTTCTTTGCGCAACTTCTCAATTTAGGCAAAAAAGTAATGCTGCTGTAACATTTTTAAAGTGATAGATTTTTCATCCATGCAGGGCTGACATCAGAGATCTCAAGCCCCCTGCAACCTGACAAATGGGCCCCCTAAAGTATATTACACCAACATTTTCACTGCAGAGTGATCAGTTACATTGCTAAGCACCCAGTAAGCTATCATTTCACTGGTCAGTAGAAGCCTATATATGACTGTCTAACAGGGTACCCTTGGTTCACTGAGCAGGGGAGCCCCACAGCAGAACCACCTGTGCCCTCTTTCTGGCAGCCCTGAGTGCCTGCTTTTACACTCAGTGAATTGATACATTGAATGGGATCATGGGTATATGCTCTACAAATTAATTTTCCCTGCTGGCTGGAATAGTTTCCATTTAAAGTAGTGATCTGTAATTAACTGGTACAGCAGGTTTGCTGCATCCAACTTTAATTATGGTTAGGAAAGGTCCTGTCTATTGGGTCACCTGACTTTATTTATTTATTGGGTCACTGCCATTTATGTTTTTTCTAAGTGAATCAGGACAGACGTTCAAAGAAATAGGTACTCCAGATAACCCTTAAAGATAATGGCAATGGGGACAAAATCCATCCATCACTAAGTTCTTTTATTTTCCCCAGGCTCCCATATCCCTAATGTAGTGTGGACTTTAGTTCTCCTTAAAAAGTGTTAGAATTTAGAAAAAAGGGTAGCCTTTGACCCAAAGAGGAGCAGTAGTAGGGATAGTAGTCCAATTATTGCATGTAATGTGCAGGATCTTCCACTGATGACAGTGAGTGCCATAGTCTAGAGGCAGTTGAGTATGTCTATGCTGGGCAGTTTTCTCCCATCAGACACTACCATACTGGGCACTATCCCTCAACAGGCAATCCTATTCATTTTGTAGTGTCAACAGGCACAATGCATACATACCCAAATGATGTGTAGATTCCCAAACAAACACCCCTGAAATCATGCCCTAATATAGTAACATTATCCCTCCTCAAGGAAGATTGCACATGCAGGAACAGTACAGCCATTCCGTTTACTTCTCCCCCATCTACAGGTGCAGGAGATAAAGGTGCATGATGAGGAGGGACAGATGAGGCAGCACACAGTGTGGTACTTTACAGCATTGTATCATATCAATGTGACTTTCTGTTTGTCCCCCCTGCCTCCGCCTGCCTATGCTCCTGGCTAGGAATGTTACATTTGTAATTAATACAACAGAGATCTGTTTTATTCCCAGAAAGAAATCAGTAAGAGAAGAATTTGCTTTATGTCTTTGTGTTCATTTATAATGTTTTATAGGCAAGTTTTGCTAAAGGCATGTAAATAATGCTTGAAACCTTGGGTTTTCCCTTAATACATTTCACTTTATTCATTATTTGGATTTTTTTTTTTTTGCATTAACATTGGAATGAAAATAGTGTATGATATTACTTTTTTCTTTAAACTTTGAATGAATGATCGGTGAGCAAAAAGTCTCTAATCAAAACAGGGCCTGACCGATGTATAATTTATGGAAGGAGAACAAAAAAAGGACCCCTTGTACCAGCGCACACCTTTAGTATACAAAAATGTATATACACTCATAGTAGATTAAAGATCAAATAATAATCAGAAAGAATCAAGTGTCTATTCAAAAAATAAAGCACGGTTTTCCCCGTCCTGCAAGAGAAGTGTATGAATCTGGCTTTTAAACAAGATTTGTAAATCCCCTCGTGATTCCTTAGATTTTCTTTTATAAAATAATTTCACTGTGCTGGTAAGTTTCATTTTGATCTGTTGGACACCTCTCAATAAGTTACAGTCCTGAACTATTATAAAAGGAATTTATAAACCTAAATTCCCCCCTTTTTAAATAATTGTGTTTCATTCCTGACCCACTATGAAACAGCACTGCCCTGTCTGTTGTATATACTACTGCATACTTCTCTACTTGTAATGTGGGGGTCAGCGCTGTCCCTTCAAACAGTAAGATCAGCAGCGCACTTCCCACTGATTGGCTGTGCACCGATGATGTCTTAGCCCAATGCCAGCCCTTATGTGCAGGTTAGGGGGCGGACTTGAGGACCAAGGATTGGGGCTACCCAGGACTCTGGGACAAGGCCTGAAAACCAGAACTGTCCTTCAGAATCTGGGACATGTTTTAAGTAACTTTGATTCGTTGGCTCCAAAAACATACTATTTATATACCTTGAAACTTTATTAAACAAATTATGTCTGAAAAATAATGTCCACTAGGGAATTGTGATACATCACTGGGGACACAGGAAGACTCTAGTTGGCGCAGAAAATAGAAACATCCACAAGGAAGATGTTAGATGCAAGATTTAGTGGTTTTTTACTGGTCTACCATAAAACAATTAACTCCCTCAGACTGTCATCATGCTTGCAACATCATAGATCCTGGGCAGTATGCACCAAATACATCTATCTGCAGTAGTAAATAAATCATGTCAGGTCACCACATGCTGGCTGGAGTTAGGTTTCACCTCATACAGCTAAATTCTTGGTCCTGTCCTGCTGCCGGCTGTAAGAATTTGACCTTGTGTGACCTGTGCAGCAGCTGCATTATATAAAACTGATCTCATAGATGCTGCTGTAATCTTTAGTCTCCATGTGTCTCCTCAACACCTGTCTGGCCACACAAACACTTGCTAATGCAATATCTGTCATTGTCTGTAGCCATAAACAGACAGAATTTCAACTACATTATCTGGAAAGTCAAGATAACAGGAAAACCTCACAAAAAAAACCAATTTATTACCAGGTAGCTTTGAACTATCCAAGTGACCATCAACTTCTTGACAACAATTCAAGTGGTACTACAGGCCGAGATCCCAGGCAGATTTTTCAAATCATCTTCAATGATTAAGAAATTTTAGGAAACCGTTGCGGCAAAATAACGAGGGCTAGATAGCTCTAATAACTAGAGCTAGGTATAGCTTTGGCCTAAGGGAGAATTAAAAAAGAGTTCTTTCACATATTTGACCAGCTCACTAAATAGTGCAGCAGCAGCACCATCACCTATGTTTATTTGCAACAGACAAAATAAATATGTAGGTGTTACTACAAAATGCACTACATTAAAAAATGTTTTATTAGCATTAACAGCAGCGGAAATCAAGAATGCTTCACTATGAAAAAATGGATAAAATGAGAACACTAAATGCTTGTTAGTTGTGGGAGTGATACTTTGCAGGTGGGGTAGGGTTTATATACCTACCATTGCCTCTCTGCAGCTATGACTCCTGCTTCATGTTACAGCTGATCTTCTTCTCTTCAATTCTAGCCTTACGATCCCTCTCTGGTTTACACTTCCTCTTTAACCTCACTGATGTAAGAAAGCGCAGAAGCAGTTTTAGGTTAGAATACTGCTTCTGTACTTGCTCAAATCAGCAAGGAAAAGGAAGTGGAAGTAAAGGGAATCAGTACTGGAACTGAAGGACAAAAAGTTGAAGTATCACCCCCTTGACTAATGAGTGTTTTGTTCTTCTTTAATTATACGTGAAATTCATGTTAATGCTCAACTACAGGCTTATGGTAGTTTCCAACAAATGAAGGAGTTTAACCATGCAGCTTTAGTGAAAAAAACATCTCCCTGTGTGACATGTTCCTTTACTGTAGAAATCCCCTTATTTTCCAAGATTTAAGAGTAGTCACTCATTTCTTTCATTTATAAAAATTACCCCACAACTGGACGGGAACAAATGAATCACAGTCAGTCTGAGAGACAGTATGCTGAAGAGAAAAATTATGGGGCATAAGCAACATTGTGGTGACTTTAAGTAACCCCTAGTGTCCCAGAAAAAAACAAGATTTCTATATAAAATGGTGAACGATTTATTAACATTCACACTGCACCTATCAGTTACCCATAAACATAGTGCATCTCACAAGAGAGTCAAATGATCTGTAGCCACTAAGTCTGTTGTAGAGGTGATGATCCAGTACCTGCCGGCACTCCCATTAGGCGATATAGGCAAATGCTGGGGGTGCCGTCTGTCCAGGGGGGTGCTTGCGTGCATGTTTTTTTTTTTAATGGGACGGCGCTGTTGGAGGTGAGTGGGGGCGCAGGACAAGGGGGGGGGGGGCGCGGGGGGGGGGGGAGTCCTAGGGAGCCAATAGGGCCAGGACTGGCACTGCCTGCCATTACACCAATCTATGCTTGCTCAGTCCACTCGATTCCTTATGTTTAATTAATAGGTACATCTGTAGGGTGCTATTACAACAGTGGTTCTCAACCTTATTATTGCCGTGACCTTTTAGTATAATTCCCCATGATTTGGTGACCCCCATTTATTAATTATTAATGGTTCAACCCCATTTAATCCTTATATTTCCAATGGTCTTAGGCGACCTCAGGCAAATCATCCTTCGACCCCAAATGGGGTCGCGACCCACAGGTTGTGTATTACAAGATCTAGTCTGCTTTCTTAGCTTCTGTCCCAGTCAGACAGCACCAATTCTTGAGTTCAAAATAAGGCTCAGTACTGCTGTTTTTCCAGCCAATCAGAGGCAACTTTTTAGTACTTACACAATTATATACAGTATATATATCTCCATATATCCAAACTCTACTGAAAACTAAGGATTATAATTATATAGATTATAGTTTACCCCTTGAACTCTGGCCACTAATAAATACTCACTCCAGCAGGGTAGCATTTATTTTGATTAACCCCTGCACGCTGTTTATTTACTGAGCAAATGGTACAGCCTGGGACTTCATTTTCCAGAACTCCAAGGGTAGAAGCCCCACTTCCTCTGGCAGCCTAAAAACCTGACAGATCTGACCCTACCTTGCGGAAATCAGGAACAAATCTTAGCTCACTGAGACTACTTGAAAAGTTATTTGAAAAGCTGCTACAGAATTACAGGCTCTGCTGATCTCATGTTGTTGAGTAGACAAGTAAAGGACAAGTAACATCAGAGGTATCATCCTGAAATTATTATTACTACTTTTTTATTTTATTTTGTTGTACCCAAACATACAGTTTGCTGATGCTCACTGGGCGGCACTGTGACATGGCCCATCCCCAGGGGTCAACTCAGCCTGGCCTTTACCATCACTGTTTGTTACAGATAGATAGATAAGATAGATAAGATAGATAAGATAGATAAGATAGATAAGATAGATAAGATAGATAAGATAGATAAGATAGATAGATAGATAAGATAGATAGATAGATTAGATAGATTAGATAGATTAGATAGATAGATTAGATAGATAGATTAG
>WMED01023382.1:0-11458 GCA_019650415.1 Pipa parva
ACTTCTTTTGTGCCATGTTTCCTGGGAATTTTCACAGATTATAACGGGGAAGCAGGCCTGATTTTGTTTAGAAATTCAGCAGCTACAGACAGGATGTCCTCTGTTTATTAATAATAATAATAATAATAATAATAATTAACAATCATGAACTACCTGAAACTACTGAGTGCACATATATAGGAATATGTTTTGTACCATGAAATATTTACAGATTTCTGAGCCTTGCAGCTTAGGAGACAGCGAAATACAAATATATAAAATGGCAGAACTGGGAAGATAAGTATACAAAGAGAGCAGAACCCATTAAACCACTTTAGATGTCACAGAATGCAACCACTGGATCTTAATAGGCAAGAAAAAATTGTGAGACTATTCAGATCTTGTGAATAGGGCCTGTCGCATTGTCGAATCCAGTCAATGTCCGCATTCAGACATTCAGCACTAAATGGCAATAAACAATGACTTATTCCTATTTCATTTAAATGCCATCTTCCTATACAGCTCAATGGAACAAGCAAGCAAAGCAAAGCATTCTGGGAAACATTCAAGGTCAAAGAAAGCATTAAATAAATACTAATATGAAACCACAGGCTTATTCACGCTGTATCTGTATGGTGCAGGCAACAGGGCAGTAGAGAAATGTATTCAGCTCCACCTATTATATTCTTATTATTTATCACAGTAAAACCTTAAACGGGGGTGGGTAGCCAAACTAACAACAAAAGCTGAATTTTCAACTAGAATATTCCCCTAACTGGCTCTCTTAGCTGCCTTTTAATTAGGCTCAAGCTTGAAGCGGGTGATTTACAAAACTTGGACTGACCTCCAGCATATGTCTGCACAACTGGGGCAAAATACCTCCCCTCAAATACAATACCCTCACAATATAAACATATATATTAACAAAAGCAATTATTTCATTAGCAGAAACTAAAATCTAAATTAGTATTAGAGTTTTGAGGTGACAAGTACACTTTATTTCTAAATCCTTATGCTTGAAATATTTATAATTTATATACAGGTAGTCCTCGGGTCACCACTGCCTCGAGTTACGTTTCGCTTTGCCTCATCCGACTTACACGGTTTTGCGATGAATGTAAGTCGAACTGCATGTAACCGCGTGTAGAGGCCTATAAACCATGACTAGCAACAGTGCAGTTATAGTTTAAAACCCAATTATTTCCCTATGGAAATAATTAGGTATAACCCCCAGCTGTAAACCCACTTACAGTGAAAAGCATTCCTTAGCAATAGACCATGCCTCAGTCTTAAACTTCTTAGGCAGTCACTGCACCAGAACAAAATCACATGAAGGGGCTAGGCTGCTGAGAAAAGATAATTGTATAGCTTTGTGTGATTATTCTGTTGTTACAGCTGTCTGCTGCACTCAGGAACATCCTATTGAATGTCCCTGCAACCATAACCAGCAAAAGTACAAGGCTTGGTGATGGCTTAGGTTAGGTTACTTAGGAAGTAATTAGGTTATATATAGGGAAATAATTGGGTTTTAAATTGTAGCTGCACTGTTGCTACAGTACTGTACACTGTTATTATGGTGTACAGTACTGTATGAATGTATGATCTGACTTGCATCGAAATTCGGCTGCCGAACGATCATCGAGGACTACCTGTATGCAATTTTATATTAAATCTCACCATTTCTCTAAAAAAGTTATGTATTTGTATTTTATTCATTTATAAAGTGCTGATATATTATGCAGCAATTTATAGAGATTCACCATTCACTTCAGTCTCTTCCCCATGGAGCTTACAATCTAGTTTCCCTATTCAGCTACACACATAGACAGACACAGATGTATGTTTTTGGATTGTGGGAGGAGGCTTGAGTGCCCGGAGGAAACCCACTTAAGTGCAGGATGAACATACAAACTCCATGCAGATGAAGTCCAGAGTGGAACTGAACCCAGAGTCCAGTGCTAAAGGGCAGCAGTTTTAACCACTGAGCCACTGCACTACCCCCCTCTTTGTTGCCAGCAACTCTCCAGAAATGCTTTGTGAGAACTTTATTACTGAAGTCCGTCTGAATCTCAGTAGCGCAGTGATGCCCAACCTTCAGCCCACGACGTGTTACTATCTGGCTTGCGGCCTGAATTCTGAAATCCAAAATGTTGCGAATAAGTGTGAATTTGCCAGCTAAAGACCGTCGCAATAGTTGCAGTCGCATCTTTATAATGAGAATATTGTCACAATCCCGACTTTACTATGGAAAATTGTCGCAGCTGTTACTTTAAAATTTGTCATAGTCGGGATTTTAAAAGTCGCGACTTTGAAGCAGCCTGTGACACACGTGTCACAATTTTATATGGCCCCCAGGCCAAAATAGATTGGGCATCACTGCAGTAGCGCATAAGCAAGTATTTTTTTCTCTTTGGGTTGCGCTTTTTCTAACCAAAGGTGGCACTATGTACTGAACAAGCACTATAGTTACTGAGCTACTTTAAAGTGATTAAACAGTGCCACCTACTGGATTGAAGAAACATTGCAGCCCAAACTGGCAAAAAATTATGTTACTCTGTTTCATGGAAAGAGATTTGTTAAAGGAGAACTATAGCTGTAAATGTTATATAGCTGATTGTGCCCAGCATCAGTACACTAAATGATACTTCAGATGTTACATTGACCATTTAATGTGTGCATACATTAAACAAGTCAATCCATCATTTTGCAATAAGAGATTAAAAATAGAAACAGAACTTCCAACACACATTGGCAAACATATTGTAGGAGCACACAGAATATACCAGAATATTCATTTTCTGCATGGTTGCATTTTCTAGATTAAAGCGGGCACATTACAGTTACAAAGACAATTAGACTACAGCAGACGTAAAATACAACAGTTTAAAAAATTACAGCAGGAACATTATATTACAATTTAATAAAATACAGCAGTTAAATTACATTGCAGTTTAACAGTGGACACATTACATCACATTTAAATAGATAACATCGGTCCCATTAGAGTTTATTAGTACATCACATCAGAAACATTGTAATTTAACAGATTACAGCGAATGCATTAATGCAGCAATAAAAATATTATATTGTACAGTGCTCCCAGTGTAGGAGCAATAATAATTATATAGCACTCCTAGTGTATGAGTAATAATAACATTATATTATATAGCACTACTTGTGTAGGAATAATAATGATATTGTACTGTATACTGCTCCCGGCATATGAATAATAATATTATTATATAGGGCTCGTAGTGTATGAGTAACAATAATATTGGATTGGATAGTGCTCCCAGTGTAGAAGCAATAATAATATTATATTATTTATAGCAGTCCTAGGATGAAATTTATTAAACTCGAAAAAGCTCGTTTTCGCTTTACCAAGTTTGTTATTCGGGCGAACACCCAGAAGTTTCTCGCAGTAAGTATCACAAGATTTGTTGTGATCAATACTTGCCGTGAGAAACTTTTTCTATTGAATATATCCATTGAAAGGGAAGCCATACTTTACATTACTGTAGTATGGCTAAAATTCCATGGAAATATTCAATAGAAAAAGTTTCTCACGGCAAGTATTGATCGCAACAAATCTGGCGAAACTACCAGGTGTTTGCCTGATTATACTCAGAAAAGCCAAAACGCATTTTCCAGTTTAATACATTTCGCCTTAGCTAGTGTAGGAGTAATAATAATATTGTATTGTACAGCGTTCCCAGTGTATGGGTAATAAAAATATTATATTGCACTCCCAACATATGAGTAATTATATTGTATTGTAAAGACAAGAGAGTATAGGTGATACCTTTTATTGGCTAAGGAAATAGATGGTAAATGCAAGCTTTCGAGGCTCCTACGGCCTCTTCATCAGGCAATAATATGGAACTTAGAATGACAATTTTATATAGACACTGGTACACCATAGCAAAATTATTATTGCTTTATTCCAGTGTGTGATTTTTTTTAATGTCAAACTGATAACATTTAGCCATGATGTACCAGTTTCTGTATAAAATTGTCATTCTCAGTTCCATATTATTGCCTGATGAAGAGGCCTTAGGAGCCTCGAAAGCTTGCATTTATACCATCTATTTCGTTAGCCAATAAAAGGTATCACCTACTGTATACTCTCTTTGCTTAAATCTATGGCTAACACGGTGCACAACTCTACTGCCTATTTTGTATTGTATAGCACTTCCAGTGTATGAGTAATAATAATCTTGCAGGAGTGTAGCTACAATATTCAGGGGACCAGCCAAAAGAAAAAGTGACACTTAAAGGGGTGTTTGTCCAATAGCACAGGTATACTGTGCCTCCAGTAATCTGCAGTAATTTAGATTTCCTTTAAAGGCATAATAACCACCAAAAAATAATGGCCGCTAGGAATTTATATTCTTTCAAAAAAAATTAAAGATTTCTAGAAATACAAAACAAAATCTGATATTTTATTTTAAATATGTATTTACTCCCAAGTTGTTGGAATCCACTAATCTATTTATCTAAACCTTCACAGAATACAATGGAACTGGGTGGACACAGGCGTATACTGCAGATAAAAGAGGGTGGCTATCAGCAAAGAGAAAATCTGTTTTGCTAAGCAAAACAATTAGGAATGATAATATTTTTACAAGTGCCATAAAGGACTATCTTGCTGTGCCAAATCAAACAGATATTCTGCCAACATTCTGGGGATTCATGGTTGTGAATTTTCACTGGGATCATTAGTCATCAGATACGAACTAGTGCAAATCTCAGTCTGTTTTACTCTGCAGCTTTCTGCCTACAATTAATCTCATAAAGATTATAGCAACCTGACAGTTCAAGTTTAAGCACGGGACTAAAATATGATACTCTTCCACAACGTCAGGATAATCCCACTTGGCTCTGTTCATCTGTACGGTAATTGAGTCCACGTATCTGGATCAGGCTGGGGAAATGCATGCAAATTCACTTAGCCGATTCTCCTGTGTACAGATCAGAGAATGTTATTGTAGGCTGAGATGTGACTGCGCATATGGTTTATTCCTGATCTCATGCCACACAAATCTGCGCTTATTCCATTATTGTGGTTGGAGGAAAATAGCCCTCTGATCACACATGCAGGCATGAGATTATTTCCTATATTTCTACCCTTAAGGTTTTGCCAAATGACTTAGTTTTTTTCATTTTTTCCCCCTGTCGATTAAGCTGTTAACCTAAACTGACATGATATTATGGACAGGTGTGTAAATAAAAACAGGTCTAATAAACAGTCAATATATTATCGCCAATAGAGAGAAATTAGAAAGATCAGTGTTTGGAAGAAGAGATTAGACCAGTTTCAGAAGTAAGTCAACAGTAAAATTAAATTTTAAAGTCCCAGCTGCAAAGGTATATTTTTCTATATAGCTAACGAAGAACTAAAGTTTCCTAATAAATCACATCTGTTAATTCAGCCTACATGCCAGCAGCACAATAAATCCATAGTCTTTCCCTTCCAAGCCACCTACTTAATTATTTCTGCTTCTTCTGCATGCATTATTTGACTAGTACATGACAGCCATTGTAGCATTTCAGTTCCACCCTCTGCTGAGAAAGCTGGTTTCCTAGGCACTCACTTCTACAGAGCATGTGTGAAACCCAGCACTATGTATGCCTCATTGATATTCACAGTTTAATGTGACATTTTCAACTCAGCCAAGTAATACATGTGATGATGTGTTAATACATTTGTTCAATAGCATATTAATGAGGATTCAATATGGTTGCCGTGAGATACTAACATCAACAGTTCTATAAAATAGAAATAAAAATCATTTGTCCATTTAACTCCTAGCATACTAATATGATTAATAACACGCTATGCTTATTTTAACTTCATTTGCAAATGGTCTGTGTTTAATATGTTTTGTGACTTTTGATTTACTAAACACATTGATCCAAACCTCTTGTTTCTATGTAAACATCCCACTGCTTGGTACTGTTAACCTATCAACCAGAAGGCAATTTTAAAGACTGACTTTAAGAAATACGGTAAAGGGTCTTGACAGAATAACAAGCAATCAATAGTTATACATTCAAAGTCAAGCCCCCAGTTATTATATTTCTGGTTATCAGAGTTGTCAGTGGCATAACTACAGGGGTTGTGTCAGTCTAGGTGGGCTGTCCATGGGGCTAGCCCCCACCACTGAGATCCCTATAGTGTGCCACGAGGAGAGGGGGCCCTGTGCAGATCATGGGGCCCACCTACCCAAAGTTCCACCCTGCTTGGCAAAAAAAAAAAAAGACAAACCAGAACTAAAAACAAATTATTTAAAAAACACAACAATAATGTTGATTGTCTATAACAGTGACGGCGAACCTTTTTGGCAATAAGGGATGAAAAGTGACATCACTCACCAGCGCCTTCCCTGAAATACAGGCGCTGAAGAGTGGCGTCATTATGCCTGCGGCAGGGGAGGAGCTCTGCCACTGCTATCCTATCAGAAAACGGTCAGGTCAGGTTCGCGGCTAGCAGCAGATAGCAGCAGTGGCGACAGACCGCACTTGCCCACAGAGAGAGCGCTGCGTGCCATAGGTTTGCCATTGCTGGTCTATAACATAATAAAAACAATTGCAAGTGCACCCCCTTGGTTTAACAATAGAACTCGCCACCTCACTCGCCAAATCAATTTTGCCGAGAAACAGCCAGGAAGCAGTGGGCGAGCATGCAGCTAGGTGGGCAGAAGTGGGCGTAGGTAGTAGGTAAGCATACATCTAGGCAGTGACGGAAATATCCCAGCAGTTCCACCCCAAGACGGGGTCCAGGGGACGCTGAGGGGCTTATTCATGAAAGTCCATGAAAGGTCCGCATTCATATTCATTTGCCACTTCCAGATCTTCACATATTCAACAAACTCTGCAATATGGGAAATCTGCGACCAGTTTGGCCAGTTACGAAGTTTGTGGAATTCCAGTGGTCTTTGCATCACTTTGTGTTTGTGTGCACAGGTAATTAACTTATTCATCAACTGTCGGAGTCTGTTGCAGTAGCAACACTGAAAAGGTGCACTGTGCCACATTCGACAGTTTTACTTCACCAGATTAAACTGCCTAGTCAGGAGGCTGATGGCAGGGCAACTACTGTCTGACTGACTACAAAGCACTACACAAGAGATGGCTATTGATGCTGTTTGCTTCTTCACTATGGGAATCCTCTGAATTAGGAGTAGAGAATTTGCGCCCATCAGTGTGGCACTCTTGAAGTGATGAGAATTTGCTTTCACAGTCCAATTCTCACTTTATAAATAAGCCCATAAGAGTTAACAGCAGCTGGAGGTTGTGATTTTATTTTATAAAAATGAGAATATCTGAGACAGGAAAGTAAGATTTATCTGATAAGGCGACTATAAAGTTGCAATTGACTTCTTCCGCTTCTATGTAGGTCTGTCATCAGCCACTTTTTTTTTCTATCACACAACAGCGCTTATTTTCCTGGTAATTTGTTATATTCCCATGAACTGTCGACATGGAATTTATGCAAAATCTGCTCACGGAATAGATAATATGGAGAGAAAGAAAATTTATTGTATCTGTTGAAACATATTAAATATTTAAACTATGCCTTGGCTTTAGCAGCCGGTCCCCCACCCAAACACAAATAAAATAACAGCATGCAAATTCTGCTAGTTGTTTGGCCTTCCCAGAAACATTTCCTGGGGAATAAAGCGAATGCTGCTCCCCCAACCCCACCAGTGAGCAGCCATTAAGCAACCCTGTGCATGTGCCGCAGTCCCTAAAGACTTGATCTGTAGAGCCAAGTAAAGGGGAGAATGTCTAGAGATGTCTGCAGTTCAAGGCAATGGCTGGAAAAAAACACCTCAGAGACCAATGGTTAATGCACAGTGACACTTGTCACTATAGAGGCCAATGGTTTGTGCACAATGACACTTGTCTGGGGTACAACCCTGACATCCAATCCGCTCTGTGGTTAACTCCATTAGCTGTCTGATTAAAGGACCAATAATAACAAAAAGAGAAGGGTTCCCATATGAATTTGCAAGGCATTCATTGGTACAATGATTTTACTGACTGATATTATAGTTAAGAGGCCGTGAAAGATATTTAAATGTGGATCCTTTAACAGAGTGGAGCACAGTGGGTTAATCCCAGGGCAGAGAGTCTAAGGGCTTCCTGGTCATCACCCTTAAAGGACCATTAAAAGAAAAAAAAATACTATTCTGATTAGTGGGGCAGTTATATAAACACAGCCATTTGTAAAAAAATGTTATCTTTGATGTTAATTTCATGAATTTTAGTGCTTTCTGCAGCCATGTTGTTAAACAGACCTCACCCAGTCTCATTGTTTCCTATGGTGCTTTAGGTAATATATATACAAGAAGTATAAAGCCCAGGAATAGCAGAACTGCAATCTAGAGAAACTGAAGCCCGGGGACAGCAGAACTGTAACTAATAAGAACTTGAGAAAACTCGAAGTTGGAGCCAGAACTGCCAGTTGGAAGTGCAATTTATGGAAGAGGCGACTCTATGACTATTAACAGAAGTAAAACTGGACAAATATTCAGCACTTCTAATCTATGTGAATCTGTTATTCCGTAAGGACATTTATGTGACAAAATGGCAGAATCTTAGAGGAAACAAATGAATGAGTCAAGGCATTGACTACTGGTCTGTCTGTCACTGAAAAACTAGCCACTGACATTACCTGCAAGTCTGTCTGTCTGTCCCTGGTAAACTAAACACTCTCGTTGGCTAAAAGTTTGTCTATCATGTGAAACTGACTACTTTCATTAGCTACATATTTGTCTGCCCCTGTGAAACTAACCACTCTCATTAGTTACTGGTTACTGGTTTCTCTATAACCACTCTCATTGGTTGCAGGCCTGTCTATCATTGAAACACTTGTCCTGAGGAGAGATTGAAAGATCATTCCCCTTGATATAAATTTCACAGTGTCTGCATTATAACATATTTTAGTGATAATCATTTTACCTTCTTAAAACTAAAAATCAAGGAAAATGAAATGCAGTATAATAAAAAAAGGAACTTGGCCTTAAATAAAAGGAAAAGTATCACATGGTCAGTTAATACCTCCTTAAAACTGTACAATAGGGAATGTGATAGACGGTTAAACATGGCAGACCTGTAATGGGCAGAGCAGCTATGTGATGGGTCTGCAAATAGAAGAGATCTTTTCCGGCACATCCAAGTATTGAAATAGAAAAAACATTTTAATGGGTAAATGTAAAAATCACAAACATGATGATCATTAGCAGACCAGTTGCATCCTATGCTTTCACGCCTGTAGTGAAAGAAGAAAGCCAGAAAAGATTTCTTCCATTAGCAGCTTTTCTGAAGATGTTTGGGACATTTACATGGGGACTGATCAAATAGGTGTGAGTACATTCCTAATCATATTTAACCACAGGACTGAGCCGTATTAGCTCACGTGTTTTAATACATGTGACGGGTATCCCACAGATCTCAGTATCACTCTACATTGCACTATTAAAGCCAATGGCCACACTGAAGGTTTAGGTGACCAGAAACATCCAAATGTGACGTGTTTCATACTATAACTCCCTGTTCCTCTTACCAAAGGCATTCATTCTCGTCCGTCCCAAGCGGCGTGAAGACAAAGTCCAGTGTTTTCCTTCCCTGTGAGGCTGTTAGATATAAATAGGATTATTTTTCTTTATTCCCAATATTCTCTTTTCGATACCATTAGCAGCCAAGGCCCCTTTAATTACAGCTGCCGTAAATGAAATCAGTAATGGTAATGAAAAGGGAACATTAATAGTATTGCACCGAAAACAGACAAACTATAGTGCAAAATGTATTATTTTTAACTTGATAAATACGCCCGCTAATCTATTCTTTTTTGCTATAATGATAAAAGAAACTTACCTGATCGTGTCCAGCGGTAGTACATTAACTGTACACTAACTCTACTGCTGCACAATCAGCTTTCATCTCATGAACCTATGCCCAGAATCCGGAGATGAAAAACTCCCTGATGCAGCACTCTTACTTTGTGACTGTCTACGTCACATACAAGGGTGAGGAAAAGAGCTGCAGTAGAGATTTTTCATCTCACAATTCTGGGCATAGGATTGTGAGATGAAAGCTTGATCGTGCAGCAGTACAGTTAATGTACTACCACTAGACACAATCAGGTACGTTTCTTTTATCGTTATAGTTCTCCTTTAAGATAAACCTTTACTTTCATTCCAAAGACACTATTTTTCCTCATACTTTGCAGTAAATACCGCCATGACAGTGTGGTATTGTGTTCTGCCGTTACTGTATCAGTTAAATGCAATATTGCACCAGGGAAAGTGTAGATCTCGCTGGGCATTCCATTTGTTTCTCTTCTATTGAGCTTGCTGTAAAAATAGCCTTTATTTCACTGGTGCTTCTAACATTTTGTCCAGCGCCTGAAGCCTTTTAGAGAAACTATACCCCGCTCTCCTGCTTTGTTCAGGGAGATTTGACCCTGTATATTTATAGCGCAGGGAATTAAAAGTAAAACCGCAGAGTAACAGAGCTTGTTTTGGCAGCATAGACAATGACTACAGAACATGTTAATGGAGAAAACACTACAAACCTTTAAGAGTAAAATCCTATTTCACTGCACAGCACAGCATCTCCCCTACTCTTTTTAGCACCCTTTTGTTACAGTGAGCTTCACAACAAACCAATGCTAGCAGGACAATTAGGTACAAAGCTCTGATTTCACCGTTAGATTATATGACGCAAGGTTTAAAAAGTTCAGTTCTTATGCCAAGTCCAGCAACAGCAGAGAATAAATAAAACTGTTTTTTTTTTTTCTAAAGGATGGGAGATATAACTATTTCATACAAAACAACATTAAAATGTAGAGAATTAGAGAAGAAAAAAAAAAGAGTTGAGCAGATGATCATTTGTCTTAAAGCAATAACGTTTCATGGTGTAGGACTGCTCCTAATAAATAAAAAGAAGGGTCTGAGTCTGGGGTCTGGGCGGAACACTGCAAAAATACTCCATTTTAAACACCTGTACTTTATCTGACACAGATTCACACTGCCAATGGTGTTGTTTTGTTGCAATTGATGGAAAAGATTACAATATTTTTATTTTTTTTTGTAATATATATTTGCTTATTTTTAATAAATAGCCAGTTTCTTTCAGAATCCCATCCTCTCTCACTTGTTAAGGGGGTTACTGGATTAAAGTCCAAATTGGTGTGTAAAAGTGTGAATTTCACCATCTAAAGACAGTTGCAATAGATTATTTGGGAATATTGATTATTATGGATATATTGTCACAGTCATGACTTCATTATGAGAATGTTGTTGCGGTCGAGACTTTAAAATTGTCGCGGGTGCGGATGTCCTATGGGAATCCGTTGTTTGAAAATTCGACAGTCAAATTCTCCCTTTAAGTAATAACCCCCTAAGTCTTTAGCTGATCAGTTTGGGATCAAGTTGAGAATTGTGAAAGAAGCAGGTGGGGAGATGCCTCT
>WMED01023383.1:0-11457 GCA_019650415.1 Pipa parva
GTTATAGTATAGTAATGAGTAAAATGCTTCTCTCTGTTCACTGCTATGTGTGGAGCGCTCTGGATGAAATAAACAGAAAGAGAATATTTTAACCAATATCAGTTATAGTAATGAGTAAAATGCTTCTCTCTGTTCACTGTTATGTGTGGAGTGCTCCGGATGAAATAAACAGAAAGAGAATATTTTAACCAATATCAGTTATAGTATAGTAAAGAGTAAAATGTTTCTCTATTTGACGAAATGGGAAAATTGCTTTCTTCATTGATTTCCCTGTAGAAAAATGGCAAAAGGATTTTCCTACTTTATAAATTTGGCTTTGCCAAGTCCAGACCTGACTAAATGATTATTTTGTGAGCTATTGATGCAACTAATATCAAAACAGCAGTTCTCAGGTTTAGAAATATACAAATTGTATTGCATCAATATTTTTGTCCTAGATAGGAATGGCCGTTATTTTTTTTTTTACAATTTAGAATACCTCCTGTGAAATGGTTATTTAAGACCATCACGTGTATTATACATTTCTCATAACCTCACTCAGCATGAGTTAGGGGAAAGGGGATTAAAAGCATCATGTTGTCTTTTTGTTTGTAATGAATAGGCAGGCAAGGAAATAGACATGGGACAAAGAGGGCTGGCAAGAACTATAATTAAAAAACAGAATAAGATCAGGGCCAACAATATTATAACAATATTGTGAGGTGTATGTATGTATGTATAATTTTATTTATAAAGTGCCACAAATTTATACAGCGTTGTACAATTCAGCAACACAAATTTAATACAGACATGGGAAATGTGCCTTAAACAATACAAGTATAATATCACAAGGATTCTTCACTTTAAGTGCTAAGATGATAGCTAGTAATGCTGGGTCATGCAGTGTCTCACAACATGACCGTTCTAAATGACCATGACCATTGTTCAACTTTCTCTCCTTTACAGTCCTCTATCTCCAACACCTGCCGTGACCTAACAAGAGATGCTCCCTCAAGTTCAGCTTCATTCCTACAGACAGACCTGTCAATGACCTGCCTGCTGCACCTCCTGCTCTTGGAATTTTACAAGAGCCGGCTAGAGTCAGGACAGACAGGTCACATAGGATTAAATAGGGAGCAAGGCAGAAAAATTTGTTCCACCAATGATGATTTGAGAAATAAAAAAGGTACAGAAGTCACAAATCAGCAACAGACGTTTCTGACCATTCAAAATATTTGTCAAACACAGGGAATAAAAACAAACACTGTGTGAAGCACATTTGATGGACAGAGGAAAGGCAAATGGGGACCCTCAAAGTAGATTCACAAACCAGACTTGAAGAAGAACTGTGATATGTGACTACAAAGACTCATTTATTATGGAGGTTGTAGATGAGGAAAATAAAGAAAATATTACAAAATGGAACTTTTCATCTGTGCTCTTTCTAACAACTTCAAATTTTGGCATCCTAAACTTTAAAAACAGCCCAATACATATCTGCAAAACTAAAAACCAATGTTTTACTCTATAATATTCAAATAATGAACGGAGATCAAATACCAAAAATATACATCTTTTTGGATCACCAGTTGACCATGAAAACATTCAAAAGCTACCCCATATACAAACCTTCCAATGATATGTATCATGAAATGTCATGTGAGCTTTTACTGTCAGACTGAGACATCATGGGAACACCAGAGAACCTAAACCAAAGAGCCCACCACCTATTCACAAAAGCTGGTATATTATCAAACACCAGAATGAAATCTGCTGTTAGACTGGCCGCAAGGACATCTGGAAAATTCCCTGTGGGACCCTGAGAGAGCCCATCCAGCAGGCCAGTCTGACACTCTGTGAAACTCCTCGGGGGGCCACCTTGACTATCCAAAATCACATGCAAGGCAGGCTGGAGGGAGGCTCCCAGTGGGCTCCCATAGTATGAGTTCAACGCTGTAAATAAGGCAGTAGAGTTTAGCACCGTGCTAGCCATAGATATTAGCAGAGACAAGTAGAGTATAGGTGATACCTTTTATTGGCTAACTAAATAGATGGTAAATGCAAGCTTTCGAGACTACTTAGTTCCCTTCTTCAGGCATGCCATCTATTCAGTTAGCAAATAAAAGGTATCACCTATACTCTACTTCTGCACATTGTAAATAATTGACAAATCTGTTTCAAAGTAAATTACTTATCACCCTAATTATGTCTTGGCCTTGCCCTATTATGCTTTTGGGTAAATACTTCATCCTACTAATACTGGGGTTCATCAGAGAATCCTCTGGTGCTCAAGCGAGCCAGTCCAACCCGGTGAGGTTTTCATGCCTGTTTTGATATCCAAATAAATGTCTGTTGCTGCTTAGTGTGTCTAACCCAGGGGTCAGCAAACATTGCACAGGAGGAAGCCATTTTGCTCCCTCCTGCACTGGAGAATTTTTTTTCATGAAGCCACAAAGGGGGAGGAGCACACATTCCTGATCACATGACCTGCCAACATCCTATCAGAAGAAGCCTCAGAGGTTATGAGTGGGGTGAAGGAGATGTGCTCAGAGCCACAACAAATCAGCTGAATAGCCTTTTGTGGCTCGGGAGCCGCAGTTTTCCTACCCCTGGTCTAACCTAAAGTGTTAATAAAGTAAATTGAAAACAAAGGCAATAATGCAGAGCAAGTGCAAAATTCATGAAAATCTTAAGATTTTAATTTTGCTTCAGAACTTTCCTTATTAATTAGAACAGGGGAGCTGTGGGATATGCCTTACTTTTTTTTTTTTTTTAGCATTCTCCCAGTGCAATTTGATTGTAATTGGGGTAAAAATGAGGTTACCGTTCTAACACACGTTAACACCAGTTTTTTCAGTAACCCTTTGACCTATAGCAATTTTGTCAATCCCCAAGGGTGTTCACATTACGTGTGGTCATACTATTTAATACCAGTGCTGTAAAAATAAAAGATCATTTCCAGTGAAATTTAGCATCTGTATGTAATACTACCACTCAGTCACGCAGTAAACTTCTTAATATTACTATTGATTGTGAACTAGATGTGTAGTGAGATATACAGACCCTATTAGTTATAGCAGAATAGAGGTATGCTACATTGTTATCTTTGCTAATGAAGAATTGATTGCTAAAGAAAATATTTCTACAGATAATGACATCTTTTGAGACTAATGGTCAATTTGTTCCTTACCTATCTTTCAGATTCTTCTTCCTTGCTCTATATAGCTGCTCACAGTTTATACAAATAGATCTATTTTATCTACTGTTTGAGATGATTTCTACTAAATGCTATGTAATTAAATGCGCAATGCAAATTAAAAACATAAGTTTGTGTGGACTAGATGAATCATCAAAATCGTATGTGATAGTAGATTTCAAATATGTACTTCCTGATGTTTGAAGACAAACTGTTTATACATTTTAAAATCTACCAAAGTATAGCTTATGGTGAATACATTTATATCTAAGTAGCTTTTATTCCTTGTGACTTTTAGTTCATGAGACACTGAATTTTCAGTGAGCCTTACCTTAACAGTTTTCACTTATGAAGCTAAAACAAGGTTTCTGTCTCTCAATCCATGTCATTAAATAGTATTCCTTTACTACCATGCAGGCAGAACTTTCAGCTGGGCCTCTTTAGACTACCAAGTTTTTTTCTGATTGTGAATGTTTAACTCAAGACGCACGACTGTTACATACCTTGAACATTTTTTTTTTACTGTTTTATGTGATGGAAAGATATCAGATTTTTTTCAAGTGATATCATCACATCTGACTAAATGCAAAATGAATCTGCTATTATCAAAACATAAAAACATTTTAGAAGCCTCACCGTTTCTAGCCCTTCTTCAAAGGAAAACCTACATACATCTGATGAATCATGGTCAAGTCTAAAATCATGGGAGCGTTACTTAATCTCAGAGTAGGATAAACAAATTCAGTTATGCTTCCACTTGGTCAGTGCCCTAAATGCGCTACAGTTTTGATTCACTGTTTCCATGTGACCCGTCCACTGATTCAAACTTAGCTGACATTAGTTAACTGATATTATAGTTTCCCTTGTGTCTCTCACTCCTTAGTTGGTCTTTTTTAGAAATTGCAGGGTACTCTTCTACTTCCACCATGCTGAAGGCCTTACTGAAACTGCTCCTCTTTTAAACCAGCAAACCAATAGCTGCCACTTTGAAAGAAAATAAATTAAAAATAACATTACTCCCAATTCTAGAAAACACAAATCAATTTTGCTCTGAATTTTATACAAAAACATACATCAATATAATACAAACTGAATTACTTGAAGAAATGTGGACTTTAAGGCTTCCCACACCTAATACAAAAGCTGATCTGATTTTAAAATGATTGTAACATGCTACCCCACCCTACCATAGCAATACCAGCTCAAAGATCTTAAGGAACATTAAACAGTGTTGGAAGCTGAATGATTAACTCACTTTAAGATATAAATTATTTGATATTTGATCATGATCTTAATTGAATCATTTGAACATATGTTGTTATTTAATGTATGTATCAATATTTTTTGTCTCCTGGGTGCACCACCAGAAATCTTTTGTTTTTTTAAATTACCATCTGAGTAAGTAAGCCTCTGTTGGGGGATATAAAGATATGTGGAAGGAAGTTCACATAGGTCAATTAATCATGTACATGACTAACATTAGAGAGAAAAAAAAACAGGAACAATGTATTGGTGGTAAAAAGGCTGCATCAATTTTATTTAAACTTTAACAGTATATTTATTTAATCTATTGTTATTTACATTTCAACAACACATATCATCATTGGCCTCTGATAACTTCAGCAAGCTTGTAATATAATTCATATATATCATAAAACCTGGCTCAGCTCTCTCATAACTTAGCCAAAAGACAAACTTAAACATCCATGCCAAGACTGTCAATTTAGGTCTTGGCCCAACTCCACATTGCCACAGCCTTTTCTAATGCTTCATGAATCTATGTATTAACAGTATTAACAATATCAGTACTAATGTCAGCGAGGTGAATTCAATCATCAATCCTTTATTGTCTCTTTCCAAATAAATGCGACAGTAAGTAACCACATTAATGAAAACTCTGAATTTAGCCTTTACTGGCAACAAACAACTTTATTGGGCACTGCAGACTTCACCCAATAACAGACTGAGCTGTAATACCCTTCCCTCAAGCAACATAGGGATCGATAGCTGTCAGCCATTGACAATAGTTCCAAGAAGTCTAAGGGCTAGTACAGTAGTGCTGGAGCAGGAAGACGATAATCAATATGAGTTGAGTTAGTCACTGAAAAGTCTGGGATGTACCAGGAGCAGGTCAGTGACAAAACCAGATCAAAATGGGAAAATCAGAAAATAGGGCTATAACAATGAATGTTAGACAAGTTAAAGCCTTGTTTTTTTTTTTTTATTTTACAAGGGAAACAATATGCAGAAGAGATTACTAATGCTCTCTCACTCAACCAAAATATTCTGGCAAGAAGTCAAGTTCTTAAAAGAAAGCTCCACCATGATTGTCTACGCTTATGACACTGAAAGTGCAAGAAAATGCCATTTCTTCCAGCATCTTCTTTATGCCAGGGACTTCCAAACTGATCTGGAAATCACCTAGGACAATCCATAATCTCGCTCTTTCTGAGTTTATCACGCGAGACCTCGCGTTGTTCTTGCGACATTACCGAGCCAGTTTTTTTCAATCTCGACTTTTTGATGGAATGGTAGCCATGCAGGAACAGAGCGAGATCTCGTGCGAATAAATTTTGCTCAAAAAGTGACCACTTAGCTATTATATTTATCATCAATATCTGAATAAACAGTGATTTCAGCTACGCAATAGGATTGCCATATTCTTCATTTATATTGTTTCTTTATACTCTGTTGTGTGAAAGTCTGTAAACTATATAATATGTCATCTTGTACACACTGTGCTGAGGATGATTTGGTGCTGTATAACTTAATAAGAAACATTTTCCTTTAACTGTTTTTAAAGCACCCAGGAACTGGGGGATACATTAAGTGGTATATTTGGAGCTATACAAACATTAAAGAGTATCCAACAAATAGCACATCTTAAAGCAAATGCTTCAGCTGTTAGAGATGTAGCATCAACAATTTTAGTGTTAATCTTTTTGCAGTAGGAGTTTCAAGCTGAATTTTGAAGACAGAAATAGAGCATGAGTGATGCATCTTCACTGTCCCTCAGGAATGATGAGATAAGGAAGAATGGGAGCCATAGATCTGAAATCAGGCATCTTTGGGTAGAATGCAAACGGCTTACAGGGATACAAGGAAAGATATAAAGACCTGTGTATTACTGGACTGTGAAATGAATGATTAGTTTTTAGTTTATTCTTAGGCACCCAAGAATCAGCTTTATGAGTTAGTGAGTCTACATGATAGGATGAGCAAGAATTCATCCATGTAACTTCATTTAACATGAACTGTCGCTGAGATCAACCATATGTGATGAAAGCAGATATATTAATGTTACAGTAACTGGTGAGGAATAAGAAGTGGGACATTTATTAATGATTTAGAAGCAAAGCAAGAAATATATTGTCACATTTGTGTCTTAAAAGGATAAAATGACAGGATTTTAAAGAATCAGAAAAAAGGAAGGTCACAGATGTAAGAAAGCTTGTATGAAGACAAAGGAGGCAACAGCGTTAACAATACTGTATATAAGATGATAAAAGGAGCCAGGAGAGGTCATAGAGACATGCATGTTTCAGGGCTAGTGCAATGAAGATTGTTACATTAGTTATCTTTTATACATTTTTTGACGCATTAAAAATGAATGAAAATACAATCAATACAATTTTAAGGACCAGTGCACAATGGCACATAATTAAAACCCCTGTATGTACTACTTTGATTTGTGAAGACAATAGTAATATTAATAATCTGCTCAAAAAGAACATTTTCTGCCTAAAAAAGTGCTCTTTTTACTGTCAGTTTTTATTTATATTTTCTACAACACAACAAGGTGTAATAGGCCTATAAAACAGGGGCCTTTATTGGACATGGAAGGGATATTTAAACATGCACATTATGACATCGTAATCATTACTTAATTGAGCAATTACTAAGTTAGGAAGTTACTAACGAATCTGTAGAATACCTAACTGGTAAAACAATGTCATTCATGTGAGTACCTGGTAAATACAGTATTTACTTAAGTTATGTCTTATAGGGAAGATATCTATTACTGATCAGGTTTATTTTAATCCTATTCAATACAAGCCTTCTATTTCTTTAGGCTTGGTGGTTAGCCTTGCAGCTCTGGGTTCTGGGTTCAATTCCATCCTGGGCTGCATGGAGTTCGTATGTTCTCCCTGTTCTTGTGTGGGTTTCCTCCATACTCCGGTTCCTCCCACAATCCAAAAAACATACATCTGTGTCTGTCTATGTGTTTGTGACTGAATAGGTGAAATAGATGGTAAGCTCCATGGGGAAGGGACTGAAGTGAATGATGAAGCTCTGTAAAGTGCTGTGTATTATATCAGCACTATATAAATAAATAAATAAATACAAATACAATACAATTTAAGGCTAATGTTAGCAAAGACAGCTTCCTAACGAGATGATTTTAAACACAATGGGACCATAGTCAGATAAGTAATGACCTCCATCCATCAGCATAACTAGAAATATACTAAAGGGACTGTGGCAGGGTTCACTGCCAGTGACCGGTCCTGTTTTTTCTATATCTCCCTATGGAAATCTGTGTAAAAAATGTAGCTAGTTCTGATGTCTATGGTCAGAATTTTGTGGATGGTGCAAACGTGGCATTGATTGATCTTCTATTACACTACTGATAACTCTATAAATCTGTCACAGATCTCTAGCTGTTAACTGTGACTTTACACAATCCATCACTGGAATGCAGTGAAGTGCAGGGGTACTACAGAACTGGAAGAGGTGGCATGGAGGTGTACTGGAACTGAGTCAAGTGCAGGATAGTGCAGAAAACAAGAAGGAAGTGGATTCTCCCTACCACAGTGGGGATGGCACAGGTTAACACTACGGCACGGAGTCTAAGGAGCCTCCAGTCTTTACCTTTAACCCCTGCATGGGGTTATGGCTTTTTTGGCAAGGAGACTCCCAAGTCATGGCCCCTGGGTTAACCCCCCCCCCCCCCCCCCACACACACACACACACACACACACACACACACTGGAGGAAGCTGACTGAAACACTGATGGATACCAGAAACGCTTGGTGTACTTTTAAGTACAGAGCAGTGAGACCAAGCACTTGGAGCAGCCAAGTAGAAATAATGCAGAAACAAAGATGAAGATAATTTGGAAGGCTGGGCTGCAGAGCTGATGCTCAAGGATCCACAGTGGAAGCTGAAGATGAAGCAGGACTTTTAAGAAGTCACAAAAGCTCATCACAGGAACTCAAAACAACACTAGAGCGCTGTGTAACAGAGCTCTCCCCTTTATGAATTTGGCATCACTGACTTCACATATGACATTAGCAGCAGCAGATTGGCTTAATACCCAGAAGCACTAGGGGAAATAGAAGTGACATTGCTTGCTGGTGCTCAGAACAGCACAAGAAATGAGTTGCACTAGAAGCAAGCTGTATCACTCATGACACAATCCTTCTATCCTGCTAACATCTCGGGGTATGAAACTAGTGATAATAAATCTTCATAAGTAATCATTTTTTTTTTGTGTTGGGGTGGATTCCTTTTATTTGCTTTCCTTATCACCTAATGATGTTAAATTACAGATGTTAAACCCTACACAGTTCTAGTCTAAATTACTATCCATTCTGCATACAAACCTGCATCAACCCTGTTAACCATGAAAATATTTTCCCCTTTGGGCCACGGGCAAGGTCCTCAGCAATTAGCAGTTTGTTATTTCTGAGGAGTACAGTAGATCAGTACAGACTGGCCTAGATATCTGAAAGACTGCACAGGCAGGTATTCTTACTGATACATTATTAAGTAAAAAATATTTATTATGCAGTGAAAACAACAATCTGAACCTTACCTTTTGCTTTACTTTCTATTTTTAATGAGGCTTTGCACTGTAGAGTCTCTGCTTGACCTTGAAATGAATTAAACGATCATAAACCTGACCTGTTTAATACAAATCAGGTGTAGGGTTATTGCTGGTAAGGCCTTGAGCAGGAGATAACTACCTCACATTAGAGGTCAACTTTTTCTCATTAGATAAATGCTATTATACTTTCCAAGAACATAGCACAATATCTTCTAACACAGGCAAAATAAGATTCTAGAAACTTCTTTAATCCCTCAAGAAAAAAAAACAGTTTGATCTAATGTAAGCAGACTCAATATCTTGACATAGTTTGATAACAAATATTTGACCCTAAAATGTAATTTTAAATGTTAGTTTATCACTGCCATTCAACACACAGACCACAGCCCATATAGATACAGAAGGATCAAATAAAAAATGTAATCAGTTTTTAAGTTGAAATACACATTTATTACCTTTTCCAGAACTATAAAGCTACATGGGGGTATTTTTGCAATGTCTTACCTTTCTAGTATTATATATAATGACTATGATCACCCAAGCATCAGTGTGGTGTTTTGTCTTTGTAATAACTGGCAAAATAACTGAATCCGGGTATACTTCTTCATATATATGACAGCAAATACTTTAGATACAGTAGGGATAATTTATGTGCAAATCAGTAATTGTGAAGAAATGAACCATTTTTGTACCTGGCATGCCAGACAAAAGGAGGGGCTTGGTCATGCACTTGAGTGAAGTAAGCAACAGTGCTAGGACAATGGTTTCTATACAGAGAGACAAATACTCAGGAATCATTGGTTTGTAAATTTGGACTTCACTTTAATTGCTATGTTAAAAGGCCATTTGTGGAGACTCCTAGTGCTAGAACTTCCTTGCGTAAGATAGTAGCTAGAGTTGAAGTGTGCTAACCCTTGTACTAGTTACTAAATTATAAATATTTGGACTGAGTCCTTACATGACAACTCACTAATGGTTCTTCTGGTGCTCTTGACATATTTGAATGCTCCAATGCCATTCAGTGTCTATTTTCTGATCCACAAAGCTGGAAAGAAGATGGTAGTTACCTTTTATAGATGCAGCATGCAATGTAATGATGTCATATTAGATGTATCAGCATTACATCAGTTAAAGAGAGACAGGCAGTGCAAATAAAAATATTGAGGAGGGTGCTGTGGCACCAAACCTTACATTATTCGGTGTTACTTGGCATGTATAACACTATTTTGAGGAAGAACCTGTTTATTCAAGAATCCCAGTGCATACATTTTCTTGTCCATTCAGCACCTCAGGATTGAGTAACTGCTTACAGATTTGGTTTAGTGGGAATCTTGACAGGAACTTTTAGGTACAATAGAATCTTTTGACTGAAATATGTAATGTTAATTGACCAAACTAATACTCACACAGAACTGTATCTTATTTAGTCACAGTCACGAACTTTACAGAGGCTTTAGGTCCAGCATCAACCATACTATTCAACAAGGAATACCTATACTATTTACTGTACAAGTCCTCTCTAAGAAAATTACCTTCAGATGGCTTGTGAAATCATAGCAATGTTACATGACTTCATACTGAACCTGTAAACAGAACAACAGGGCAAATTATATTCTTCTGTAAGAAAACATGTTCAACTGTTCAACAGCCACTGTCCTGTACCCTACAGTGATATCCTTCTGTAAGACAACATGTTAAATTGTTCAATGGCCACTGCCCTGTCCACTACACTGACCTCTACATAGTTCTCTGTCTCAGGGCTGGTTCTCCATATGGGCCATGTGGGACAATGCCCTGGGCGCAATTAACAAGGGGGCGCACGCACCGGCGCACAAATGCACTGCCAATGCGTGCGCCCCCTTGTTTAACCCATTGAAAGCCAGCCATTGTACTGGCAATCAAAGGGCTGTAGCACTCCACTGGCCGGCACAACGGCCAGTGGAGTGCTTCCACCGGGTAGAAGGGGGTCGGGTCATGTGCCCTAAGGCACATGATGTTGACTCATGTGACCCGATTGGTCACATGAGCCAATAGAAAGCCAGGAACGCAAGTAATCAGTGTTCCTGGCTTTGCCTTACAGAGAGAAGAGCAGGAAGCAGCTGTGGAGTCGTGATGCCTGCTGGATGGGGTAAGTAAAGCCCCCCCGCCCCAGATCTGTCCCCCAGGACCCCCCTATCACCCCCCCCCCGCCCCAGATCTGCCCCCCAGCCCCAGATCTGCCCCTACAGCCCCAGAAATAGACTGGTCGGTATGCTCAATCCCATGGGTAGTCCATGTTGTGAAAAATCCTTTTGTGGAAAAAACAGGGTGCTCTGGAACAATGCCAAGACTGCTGAATTCAATAGAAAAGAGGTTCCGGCACTCCCAACAGTTAGAAACAAAAATTTATTAAATTAGCAGTAAAAGCAGGATACATTAAGTAAATCCACAAACAATTAAAAGCAGATAGTG
>WMED01023384.1:431-11457 GCA_019650415.1 Pipa parva
ATAGGCAACAAATTGTTCTTCTCTTTCTGGGCTAATTTATAAATACTAAGGATGACATGAAGTTCCAAAAGGCAAACATTATGCTAAGGCTGCCTCATGCCCTGCATTACAGAGTTGCTTTTGAAAGTGGTTAATAAAAACCTGACAGTGAACGCACTCCAGAATACAAATAGCCAAGGGATTTGCAAGACCTTTCTTTCTCGGCAGAAGCAGGGAGAAGAAGCTTCCTCCGCAATAATTCTGTGTCCTGTAAGCGCAGAAACTACTTCAGCCAGCCAAAGACGAAAGCTGCCTAATCTTGATCTTCTGAACTGAATTGTTCAAAAAGGTTTCAAGAGGATGTGTAGACAGGCTGCGCCAAGCCAAATTATTGACAGAAACATACTGTCCGTCATGGCAACAAGTGGGAGTCTATTGCAAAAATGTAAGCAAACGGCCCACTTCTCTGGCAGCATCTGTTAAATGATTTTAGCCAGCCAAATAGAAGACAACTGTTACTACTTGTCAAGGTTTCTCAACAGACAGCTTCAGAGGCAAAAGAAACATCCGATCTACTAGAATGTCCTTCCCAGATGAATAACTTACAGTTTAAGTAGAGATATTTAGTAGTGGAACTTTTCCATACATTTACTTTAGATCCTGCATATAAGAATACTGACACTTTCTTGAGGTTTAAGATTAAATAAGTTGTGAAAACAAATTTTAAATGAGTTAAAAAAAAAATGAATGAAAAAGTTATATAAATTTAATAGAGAATCACACCAAGTAGACTTCATAACCAGTAAGTTCAATAAATGTATACATAAAATGTATACTATATTTTATTATTTCAATATATGGTTCAAAAAAACAAGCTTTCAAACCTCACATAGTTGATTTTTGGACTAAAATGGCAACAAGTCAAATAATACATAAAAAAACACACATTGATGCATTCTGTATGATTAGGTTGTTAAACAGCAAAATCCCACTATCTACTGTATTCATGCAACTAAAAGCAAAAAAGAATATCAAGTCCAAAAAGGATGAGCAGTTGTTTCCTTAAGCACAAGCTATTTTATTGCTGAATAAACAAACTGCATTGATTTCTAAAGACAATTCATTTAGTGGTATACATATACACAAGTTAAGAATATCGGGCAAATGAAAGATCCTACATAGGGAGCTACTTCCCCTACACACTACCCATTGCTAATCTAAAGAGATTATCTGGAAGAAAACAGGTCCTCAGCTACAGATTTGAAGTAAGGTTAACATGCAAGTGAGGCTTTGACTTAGGTCTTCTTCCCGAAACTTTAATAAAGCAGTATGCAGCAGGCGGTCTTCAATGCGCTGACATGACAGCTTTTGAACACAATGTTGTATAAACAAAACAGATAATACTTACAATGCAGTCCAGATCTAATGCAGATCCCTGTATGAGTTAATTCTTTCAGCACCATTTCCTAACGGTGAAGATATGCAGCACTTTCTCAAGCTCTTGCTCTCTCTGGCTCTTTTGGAAGCAAAGCTTCCCCCATTAAAGGAATTAACAGTGGTTGGTGCCATGCTAAATTTAACAAGCTCATTAGTATTCTTACTTAGTTCCTGCTAGTGAACCCTCCCTATTCAACAGAATCTCTTTAGTTTAGGGGTCAGTCAGCTAATCATTAAATCAAACCAATTTCATCCTATTACAACCTGCCAGGAGAAGGGCGGGTTTACTGCTTTGGGTTATGTTAAGTAAACAGTTTTTGTTTTGATTATTTTTCTCCATTTTTAAAAGACAGCCCACAAGAGAGGTCAACAGCAACTTTAACAACAAGACAAACTTGACAAGAGTTGCTACGAACTATGAACTAAGTGCTGGGCATTAAAGGAAGCTCAAGTTGTGCTTCACATATTGCCAGTGGCAGAGCAGTACAGGCATGCATATTGTCATATAAAGGAAGGGAAATCTTTTCTTTGCCAAATTTGTGACTGCACAGAGACTGCTCATTCACCTCTCCCCAGCCAGAGAGCTGCTCAGCTCAATTCACCACACACAAAGGCTGAACACCAGACCTCAATGGACTGAGTGAAACATGTTCAAAACTAGGCTCTCTATTGTGACTGAATTTCTTAACATCTTTTCAAAAAGCGGAGAATGCCTTGAGGCTAAAGGAAGAAACAGGCTAATGGTGAATTGGGAATACTGAGCAAATTTCAGAGCCCTTTCCTCCTAGCTTTTGAGGTTGAAAGCAAGCTTTTTCCTTTCAAGTTTCAAAGTCCTTTTTCCTCCCGCAGTGTCACAGAAGGATTTGAAAAGAAGGTAATTGTGCTCACACTCTCCCTGATCAGAGCTTACGTCCTATTTCTGGTATTTCGAAATACTTCTTGCAATAATGGTGCATGCAGCTCAATCCTTTAGCCATCCTGTACTCTGCAATTGCTCATTAAATGAACAATTGCTGGTATAAAATGCTTTTTATGTTCACGGTCTGGATATAAGATAAGCATTCCAGTACTCTAATTTTGGTTTACTAAGGAAACCTGTCTCCATCATTAAATCACAACTATTGAATCCAGTGTATGAGTCTATCCCAGAAAAGAGACAGAAGTGGCTAAGGAACAATTCCAGCTACACATACTAGTGAAGCATATTTACTTACATCAGTTCTATGAGTGATTGGTTTTAAAGATGCAGTTCCTTGTAATGGATAACTTACACTTCCAAAACTCTGTAACGCCTTCCAGTTTACAGACACCAATACTATGCAATATTCATTTGCAAAAAAAATAAAATTATCTAAACATGGTTTAAAACATAAGTGGGCGAAATTTATTAAATTCAGCTTTTCCGAGTTTAATTGGGGTGAACACCCAAAAGTTTCTTGTGGTAAATATCTCAAGATTTGTTTCGATCAATACTTACCGAGAGAAACTTTTTCTATTGAATATTTCCATGGAAAAGTAGGTATACTACACTAATGTAAAGTATGGTTACCCTTTCCATGGATATATTCAATGTAAAAAGTTTCTCTCGGTAAGTATGGATTTAAAAAAATCTTGCAATACTTACCGCGAGAAACTGTTCAGGTCTTCGCCCGATTATTAAACTCAGAAAAGCAAAAACGAGCTTTTCGAAGTTTAATAAATTTTGCCCATAATGTCCACTTAAATTAACAACAATTATTAAACTTTAATCTAATCATTCACATTCAGTACAAGAATCCCCATAACAGAAAGTTACAGTCCCGTGTTTCTAAAACTGTTCACAAGTATTATTAAAGGAGTCCTAAAGTAAAAAAATAAAAAAGGACAGTTAAAATATTTACCTTATACAAAGCTGATTGATTACAGTCACAGCATGAGCTGTGCTGTAATTAGTCGGCAGCCGAAGCTTCCCCTGACGCCTCCTTCACAGCACGCTGGCTGACTGAGAAGCCAGCGTACAACTCCTTCTTTCTGCTTCACTGGCCTCTTCCATCATAACGCTCATTGGGGGAGTGTTCTCATTGGCCGTCTCAATGAAGGTGATGATATTTAAGCCCTGAAACACCCGAGGTATAACAAGGTGGGAGGAGCTGCAGCGCTGGCTGCCAGTCAGCCAGCAATGTGAAGAAGCATCGGGAGCTGGCTAATTACAGCACAGATCATGCTGTGACTATAATCATTCGGCTCTGTATAAGATAAGTATTTTAACAGTCCTTTTTGTTTTTTACTTTAGTTCTACTTTAAAAAGGAAATATCAGCCTGGACATTCTAGTCAAGACTTTTCTGACAAAAAAAGGACTCCTGAAAAACAATCCTTTAAAATATCAAACAAAACAAGCAGTCATACTACTAGAGGATCAGTATATGTCAGTCTTGGAAATACCTTGCTAATTCTTTAAACTGTGCATGTTACCAGTACCTACAATAGAACTATAAGGAATAAATAAATAAAAGCAAAACAGACTCCAAGCCTGCAAAGGGCATATACCCACAAATTAGAACTATTAGTAGAAAATGGCACATAAAATAAACATAAAGACCAACAAGAACAGACTGGGCCAAAATGTGTTCATGGCTCAGATTTATTGACAAAATGCACAAAATATGCCTGTACAAGGAACAACACTTTTAAACATTCAAAATACAAATTCCAGACTTCATCTCAGCGGGAGATGAAAGTAAAGACTTTCCTGAAGATCTGCAGATCATATTGCCATATTCTTTAACTGAAAGACAACAAATCCCAAAGGGTTTGAATGCCAGAAGACTTTGCCAAATGCCTAATATTTGTCCCCATTTAAACTGTCTACATTAAGATTACCCATACCTCCTTCCTTCTTTTCCTACCATCATTTAGCAGACATCTAAAAGAGTAAAATAATAAGACAAAGAAGGAAATAAGTGCTAAGTTTTGTGTAGATGGTGATTTCCTGAGCATTGGCTTTTATACAGTAGCTTCCAATATCCGACTGATCTAAAAAAAAAATAAAAAAAATGACTCTGGATATGTTAAAACAAACTGCATGTTCTTCCTTGGTAAAACTGTGCTAAATCAAATAACACTAGTTTATACATACCTACTGTTTGTTCACACTCACTTATCAAAAGCTCTTCATAGGTTAGTCTAAAGAAGCAGAATTTGTGAAAAAAATGTGGAAACTTGGAAGAAGGTACTGTCACTCACAGACTCATTAATAGCTGTCCAATTGCCTTTGAAATGGTCTTTATTTCTTTTTGCTTTGAGGTATCCTTACCCGCACTTTTTGATTAATTTACATACAGCATTTATGTGAAATTTGTACAACGCTTCCATTAGGGCAGCAAGTCATAGTTTATTTTAAAAAGCTAATTAGTTGCATCATAAGAGGTTTAAAGTGAAAATAACTATGAAATAAAAGTGCATCCCCCCAAGGTATCAAATGTATTTTATACATGTCTTCTTACTGATGGAAAAGGTTTGACTGGACTCAAAGGGTAATTTAAAAACAAGGATATAAAAGTTAAAAATACCTTCATGGGGTTGAAATGTTTTCAAGCATTAGTATACAAATTCAGCATGGTATCGAAGGGGTATATTCTGGGAAGGCTTTAGGATTTACCTATGTCTAAAACCTATGCAAGCTGCTTAAACCTGATAATTAGCTCTGCTATAAGCAGTTTAACTACAACAGTCAAGCGTGAAAACCCTTTTAAAGACAGACTATTCCTTCCTCTTAGAATCCTGTAAAATTAAAGGAAGTCAGATGACTTTACTATAAAACATGGCCTACAGTTAATAATGCAGAGCTTGGAATTTTAAAATGAACCAGCAATAAACCATTGGCTTGAATGATGATCATGATTTTTTTTTAAAAAACTATATTTCCTTTTTCCATAAAAAAGAAAAGCAGCCATGTTGTTTTCTATTCTATACTAACTATCAGTAAAGCAGGAAACTATACATATAAACAAGTGAACAATGAGTTATAATAAGTACATATTATATACAGACCTAATATATTGTGCCTACTACCAGTATAATATCTAAAACTAATAAAACTGAGAACTGCATGAATGTAAAAGGTTGGCAACTGGCCTTCCCTATACCTTGAAATAACTGGCTGCTGTTTGACAAAAAAATGTTCTTTCTTTCTCAATCTTATCTTTAAATATCTTCTACCATTTACATTTCTTTCTTAAATTAGTCCATTCTCTTTCCTTCATTCCCATAGGCAAAGTATTTTTCTTTTTTTTTTTCCTCTTATTCTTGACCTGTCATTCTGTCCCAAAATATTTAAGCTACTCTCCCATACTGCATTTCCTGCCCACAAACCTATGCATTTTGTCCTACATTTCAAGTGTTGTTTTACTCTAAGATATTTATTAAACTCGGAAAGTCCACTCTGGGTCTTTCTGAGTTTACTGGGAGAAATCACGCATTGTTCTCACAAGATTTTTCAACATCTCGAGATTGAGTTTTTCTATCTCAATTTTTCTAATTTTTTTGATGGAAAGGTAGCCATAACTTTACATTAGTAGCATGGCTACCTTTGGTACACTGATTGCAATTTAACTAGTGATAAGCTCATAGTAATAGTGTGAGGACATGGTATAGATCAGTGGTGTTGAACATTTTCAGCACAGAGTGCAGAAAAGCTTGCTGAAAAGGTGACATCACTCACCAATTCCATCCCCCGAAGTGCAGGAACTGATGAGTGACATCATCACACCTGCGCAGTGGGAAGAGCATTCCCCAGCAAGCGAGCAGTCTTTCAGTGTAGGCCAAAAATCCGACCTGAAAACTGTCAAGTCGGGGCCACGGCCTGCACTGAAAGACTGCTCGCTTGCTGGGGGAATGGGAAATACTAGCAGTGGCGACGGCACACGTGCCACAGGTTTGCCACCGCTGGTATAGTTGATCTTTGCATGTTAGATTGTTGTTTTGATTTCTGAGCAAGCTTTAAACTGCATGACTTTACAAGACATATGCTACAGTCACTATGATACAGAGAGAGCAGCTATACACTGCACATTTTCAGCTTTGTAAGACTACAGCATTTATTAAAATGTGGAGCATGCATATATACCTATAGTTAGTGTGAAAAGATACCCCCGGAGAAAGAATAAGGGGAGGGGGTGATTGACCCCAGGGTGGGCCAATCGGAGCAAGATAAGGAGGAATTGGAATAGGGTTATATATAGAGAGGGAGAGGAAGAGAAGCAGGGCAGTGGAGGGAAAAACAGGACATCCCACCCTCCCTCCCTAGGTACAGATGGTGTGAAGGTTGAAGAAGGCTTGGAAGAGGAGTGAATTTGTCGCAGCTGGTGGCAGAAAAGGAAGATGCCTGCCGGATATTAGCATCTCATGGGGTGAGATGAGCGTGCGCATAGTGCGCAGTAAGGGGCATATGCCCAAGTTGGGGGTGTATACCGGTTACCCCGCTAACACTTGCCACATCCTTAAAAGGACGGAATGAAGGCATTAAGGGGTAGCCATGGTTCAAGGTGTTAAATTGATGCGGGCAGGCATCATGCTAATTTATGGTAAAGTTGTTTGTAAATAACTTAATAAAAGCTGCGGCCTATTTAAACCCATCTCTCGTGTGTGTGTGGTATTAATTTATGTAGTTAAGTTTGGTAAGGGTATGAATAAAGCGGAGATGACAGTGCACATTATGGGGTCAATGGTATTGGAAATATTTTAGGGTATTAATTGCTAAAAATGTATTCCCTTGTAATGTTGTCAGAAATAAAATGACTTAAAATGTCTGATAACATACTGCAATTTTCATTGCAGGTTTATTTACATATGGGGTCTTGAACACACAGGTTTAACAGGCCACATTACTTTCAAATTAGATATACTTCATTTTCCTGCCAATTTTTTTCTTACTTCACCACTGAACAGAACTTCCTTACCTCCTCATGTGCAAGTGCTGTTCGCAAGTAAGGAATTCCACCTCATCCTACTCTTTACTGTCCTGGGGATTGCGCTGGAGCTCTGGTGCCCCATGGGCTGCAGATGACAGCCTTAGGGGGCTGTCCTTGCTTACTGGACTTACAAAAGTTAAACAGTCATGTCACATTCACCTTTACTTTATCCAGGAGCTAGCCGGGAAGGGCTCCAGCAAACCCGAAACAACTCGTGAAAAGCAAATGAATCCAGGCTGCTCACTGTGTAGACTCAAAAGGGAATCCCTATTTTATTGCAGAATAAAATAACACAATAACGTGTTATTTTATTCTGCAATAAAATGGGGATTCTCTTTTGAGTCTACACAGTGAGCAGCCTAGATTCATTTGTTTTACTGTACTAGCATCCATAAATATTTTGCATTTAGCAAGTGCATTTTCTTATCTTAAATTATAACACAATAAATAGGCTTAGTTTATAGGCAACAAATTGTTACCTCTTTAAATTCACAATGGTCTTTTGAAGAATGGCAACCTACCTATGTTAGAAAGGCTGTATTACTGTATGCCATGCCTATTAGGATCTATAAATATCTGATTTGAATTAAACACTCACATACTTCTTCACCACTTAAAGTTTTTGCTTTGCCACTCATCAATCTGGAGAAGTATTCCCCAGCAAGGGAACGGTCTTTCAGTGTAGGCTGCAGAGCCAACCTGAAAACTGTCAGGTTGGGTCCGCAGCCTGCACTGAAAGACCACTCGCTCGCTGGGGGAATCAGAAATACCAGCGGTGGCAACAGTGCGCATGCCAGAGAGGGCACGCTGAGACTACTCTGTGGGCACACGGGCCATCGCCACCACTGTTTCAAAGCCAAAAGTTGGGGGAGAATGCCCATGCATCTTATGGAGCGAATGTTCCTTTTCCTTCAGCTGATGTGGGGCGTGGGTAGGGGAGAGGGGCTCCTGAACACCCCCTCCCACCCTGCAGCAGCTGAAAAATTTTCATAGTACTGACCTTCCTCCAGTGTACCATCGAGATGCCTCCTGTCAGTGCTTCTGCAGCTGCACTAGTAGTGGCCGAATCCATGGCGAATAGAGCCGACAAGAGACGAAGGTGCAGAGGAGCGCCTTCGCACTCAAACTAGCTCAGTCTGGAGGAAAGCTGACAGAAGATGGCTCGCTGGAATGCTGGAGGAAGGTCAGAAGGAAGTAGGCAGGAGGGGAGGGCACGAACACAGGCAGGGATGGGAGGGACAGCAGGCACGAAAGGGATTGCAAGCAGGCATGTCAGGGGAGGAGTGGTATATTTTATAAAATATTTTAGCTCATCATTTGGCTTAGAATATTTATTTTCCTCCTTAAAATCCTAGGTGCATCTTATGGTCAAGTGTATCTTATGGAGCTACAAATATGGTATACATTGATTATCATAGCTCAAAGAGACTACTGAAACACCTCAATGTTGGCCTGCAAACAGATTAGTCAGACTCCAATCCATGATGACAAATGCAGAAAGACTCATAAAACTACCCACTTCTTCCTGACCTCTCCCTGATCCTGAAAGTATTTTGCACAGAGAATACAAAACTTTCAGTGTTTCATATATTTACACATATTATACATTCTATATCAAATCTCTCTCCCAGAAGTAGCGTGCGCTCTTTGTACTACATCTTCCTTTTTTCTTTTCTGATTAGTTCTTGTCATTTGGCTTTACCTCACTTCTATGGTGCTATGCCTATCCTACTAAATAAATCTCTTTTACAATAAACATTCCCGAAGTCTCCAAGAATTCAATTTCTCATTAAAAATGTAAAATATTTGTATTATCTGGGACATTAACAAATAGATTGAGCAATATTGCTTATTTTGAGTAAATATAGTCATTTGGGTAGGAAAAGACCTTTTCACACAACTGTACCTACTTGGTGGTTAATATATAGTAGGATAAAGCAACTAGACTAGTTTATGTCACTCTGCATTCTTGAGTAAGGGATTTGTCATAACCTTCAAATAATAAAAAAGGTTATCTATTGCCCTTCAACTAATGCCTTTTAAATGTAATATTTATGGTAATTGGAAATGTATGTCCAGAGATGTAAGGTATAAAAATACAGGAAAATAAGTTTCTCTTTGCAAACATGACATAAGTGTTTTGGTAGGGGTGTGCGATATGTATCGTTCACGATACTATCGCACACAGTGATTACCCGATATTGCAAAACTGCAATATCGGGTAATCGTGTGGAGCTTCCGGGAGGTGGAGTAAAGCAGCCGAGCTCAGTCCACTTAGAAAGAAAAGGAGAGAGACTCACCCACACAGCCGTACTAACAGCCGATGGCTCATTAAAACGAAGTGAACATTCATGAGCATGAATATTCACTTCGTTTTAATGAGACATCGGCTGTTAGTGCAGCTGCGCGGGTGAGTCTCCTTTTCTTTCTAAGTGGGCTGAGCTCGGCTGCTTTACCCCAACTCCAGGAAGTTCCACAGGCGCCGCACAGGATCAAGCTACAGAGGAAGAAGAGGATTATCGGCAGTAATCGTTAACGGGCAAGTAAAAAAAAAATCACGATATCTTTTTTTTATATATCGCACACCCCTATGTTTTGGATATTATGCTGTGTCTTTTGACAAAAGGTTCAAGGATAGGTGTAAGAAAATAATTATTCAAAATACCATATCATAACAGGCAGGTTTGGTTTTGTGTTACATGTTGAGGAACTGTGCAGTATATTCTTGCATATAGGATTGGCCCACTCGCTAACCACTGTTTCAGTAAACAGGGACACTGGCACCAATAATGGTATTTATTCCTTTCACATAAAACAAAGGTTATAGTTACAATGAGCATTTTAGCAACAAACAGTTATTTATCCATCTAACTGCCCCTGTTTAATTACAATATTATCACCAGAAAGAAGTGTTTTGTTTGTATCTTAAAACACTGTGTACTGATTGGTAATGTAAATTAATGCAGAAAAAAACTGATTGAAATATGAAAATGATCTTTCCATTGAGTGTTATTTGTATTTGCATATTCTCACATTCGATATAATCAATAAGAACAAAGATTCTGCTCTTTAATATGAAATACTGTATAATATGTTATTTCGTAAATGCTTTGGCAAACTCACCAGGTTTACTACAGGCCAGCTTATTTAGAGAGTAAAAAAAGAAGAAAATCCATGCTATAATGTCAATTACATAACTAGCAATGTGTCCAATATCACCTACAAGCTGTAAGAAATGCTTGATTATTTAAGTCAACAAACTGATACATACATACATATTACTACCTGCCCTTTTAGCACATATATGGCATCTGTAGATGGCAAAAAGGCTCAAGTTACTATAGATTTGTGAAGGTTCCTGCATATATAAAGCTTACTTTCAATTTTCTCTCTTAGGGGTAATTCAGCAAGGTGCGAACTCACCTTGCGATGCTTCGATTCACTTCGCAAAAATGGTTACGCGCTGGCTTCTCTCCTACACGCACACATCAGCGCACGCTTTAAAGGTATTCCAGTCTCCTCGCGACCACTCGAGTCACCTCGCAAGACTGGAATACCTTTAAAGCGTGCGCTGATGTGTGTGTGTAGGAGAGAAGCCAGTGAGTAACAATTTTTGCGAAGTGAATCGAAGCATCGCAAGGCGAGTTCGCACCTTGCTGAA
>WMED01023385.1:0-11457 GCA_019650415.1 Pipa parva
GGGTTGAATTATTAACCAAATCATAAGAATTCTGAAAGCTGTTAGCATGAATTTATAGATTCAAATCCAATGAAATCCAAACCAATGCAGAGATGGTGCAATTATTTTTTTGTATCTAACTGCTAAACAATCCCTTAGTGCATGCTATACATAGAAATGGCCACCCATACAGTGGTTTGTATTTGCTACAGAATTAGTCAGAATCATGAAGACATTATGAATTATGGGAATAATGAGATTATCCAGTCCATTCTGCCCCAAATGCATTTGATTTGAGCAGAGTAAGAATCTGTGTCATGAACACCCTTATATAAAATTGTTAGGGCAAATTGGTATCTGCACATAGGGCAAGATTGCACAGATATGTTAGGTGCAGTGTTAAAGGCTATTGTTATGACTCTGATAATTAATAAGATTATGTAACAATCAAAGGACTAAGCACAAATAAATGAAAAATTCCCATTTGGATTGGCATGGCAGTTTATCTTACACAGTATTTGTAAATGTTCTCTTTGAAGTTTAATTCCTGGTTTGTATTGCATTGTTTTATGTATGTATGTATTTATTAATTTATATAGCACTGACATATTACACAGTGCTTTACAGAGATTCACCATTCACTTCAGTCCCTGCCCCGTGGAGCTTACAATCTAGTTTCCTTATTCAGTCACACACACAGATTTATGTTTTTAGATTGTGGGAGGAAACCGGAGTACCCAGAGGAAACCCACGCAAGTGCGGGGAGAACATACAAACTCCATGCAGATGAAGTCCAGGGTGGAATTTACCCAAGAACCCAGCAAGGCAACAGTGCTAACCACCGAGCCACCGATGTGTGTTTGTTTTCCTATTTGCTGATTGCAGCCATTTTTAACTGTTAAGTAAATACATTTTTTTCTATAGAGTTTTAGATAAAACATATTTGTGAAATACCCTAAAAAAATTAAACTTGTAAAAGATAATTACAATCTGCAGAGAGAGTGAGAAAGACAACACAAAGCAATAAAACTGAAGGATTTATTTCAAAAATTACATTTTAAACTTACTGATTAGGAAACACTGCCATGCCATTCCAAAAGTAAGTTTTCTTTTTCTGGGTTTACTGGTCCTTTAGCCACAGTCTGGATGCTGCTGTTCAGAATAATTTTTGCTTTGTCCTTTTATCCTCTCAGATCAAAACTTCCTGGGGGTTTGTCATCAAAGTGCAAACATCTGCATAGAATTGCTTTATTTTGTGTAATGCAACTTTTACCTATTTAGAATTGTAGTGCCTCAAAGTGCCTATTAACCAAGCATCATAAGCATCTCAAAGTGGCAAATTCACCAAGGGATGCGGCTCGAATGCAGTTGGCAATTTAAATTCACCAAGTGGTGAAGTAGGGATTGATGGCATGGCTCCAGTTTCGGTAAGATGACTGTACACTCAAAAGACAACAAGTAACAACGTAATCTATGAATAGTGTTGGATAGTAATAAAAGGAATATAAATAAATCTTGTTGTAGGCGCCTTTAATATGGCGACAATATCTGTAATTATAAACAATATCCTTCCTAATAATCAATCCTGCTTATTAATAGAAATTTGACATTACTCTAAGAAAGATAAGCGACATTGTCTCCTTTTAATAGATCACATCACTACTCATCCTACTAATATTCAACTGACTACGCCTGACTGTTGCCATTCACATGTCTTCGCCAAACGAATCCACTGTTTTGTAAATAAGGACATGAATTCGCTATACCTGGCATTTCACACTTTAATGAATAAGCCTTATCATGGGTCTGATGGATGACCGCTAGTAGGGATTAGCCATTGCTCATTAAGAATTGGTTATCCAGGGTTTTTCATTCATGTGATTCTAATTATACATTTGTAATTTTATAATGTACAGCATATTATAAAAAAGAATGCACATATCAAATCTCAAACCTGATCGATGTATAAATCATATAAAAAATCAGCCCCAGGTGCCTCAATGTTTCTGAACTGGGGCTTTTGGTTTAATTCTACCTGGGAGTTTGCTGTCTACATGGAGTTTCTATGTTGTTGCAAAATCAGCTTTTTTCATTAGGATCATTTTAAGTCATTACAGTCTTTTTTTTCATTTACTGATATTAGAATTACAATTGCAAGAACAAGTCTACAGTTCTCAGATAGTCAGCCCTGTCTAAACATTGAATGAACATCTCCCAAATTAGCTCCCAGCCCAAATGAACATCAGAAAAAGTAGAAGTGTGTTGACATTTGCTAAGACATTGTACATTTTTCACATACAATGAATACTGCATGCGTTGCAAAGACATTTGAGTGAACTTTAATCAGCTTTATCATAATACTTCGTATGAAGGGTTGTGCCACTTTAACTAGTGCAGAGGTGAGTCGCCTTAATTCAAATGTTCTAGAATATTACCCACATGATTTTTACAGTCTTTAACAATACTGCTTTTTAAACATGTAACATTGAAAACAACAAATGGTATACCCTGACTTGCTTCATGCAAACTACACTCAATACAACACTGCAGATGTTACGAGATGTTAGCCTTACTTTTGTTTGTTTATGGAAAACATCCTAATCATGAGAGCACAATTCATGATTCTTTAATAGCTACAAAAAAGGTTTCAGAGGCAATATCACTTCTAATTAAATCAAACTGGCAATTCATTCATTTATTAAAAGCTCCTTATTTAAAGGAATATATTGCTACGTGAGTTGCTAATATATGAACACATCCACTGTTATCCTATACTTGTAATAAAAACCTAGTGGACTTATAAATTTTATTCACTGGGTTTTTTTTTTAGGTCTATAGAAACAATATTTTCTTCTAATGGCAAGTCCATTGTAAGGAAGATGGATGCTACACTGTAAGCATAGAATCACCATATTGCAAAAATATCACTTCCATAGCCTGCAGAACACAATGTATCATATATATAAATAAAGGCCCCCTCATGAGGACTGAAACCTTAATACTTGCCTAATACAATTATTATAATATATATATGTACTTTGTATGACTATTGTAATACTTGGTGATACCTTTTTTCTGGTCTAACAGTCAGCTTAGACAAGCTTCCAATAGGTATACCCTGTATTCTCTAGTTCTCAAGTCCGAATAGGTGAACATACCTTTTAAAGGTTGTCTGTATAAACTGATCTCCTGTTGAGAAAGGTAAAAAATATGGCCGCCATAACATTGTTCATGGGAAACATTATTAATTTTTGATTGATCCTTTGAGATGATGTTTTTATCAATTATAGGATAACTTAATATAGATGGTTACAATTTAAAAGACTCAAGAGTGCAGAGCATAATCTAGGACCTATGCTAGGAGCTTCCAGACACTAAATTACCCATAGAAAAGCCTCAGCACAAATAAATGGCTTTAAAGGGAAACTATAGTGGTGCACTGCTGCTAAATCAGTATTCACCTAACGATCCTCAGCCCAGGGTCGTCAGATGAATACATCACCACTCTGCTCACTTTCAAGTCTATGTAAATAACATCGGTCCTCAAATAGACCAGTCCCCCCTCTCTCTTCCCCCCCCTCCCCCTGAGTTTTGGCAAAAGTAGCAGTCTGTGCATATTGATATGGTAAGTGTGGTTTACCACTATAGTTTCCCTTTAAGTCACCTGCTCCTAACAAACGTCCGTCCTTTATAATCACATTGAGTGATTAAAGTTCTAAAAACAAATTCAAAGTAACTGGACTGGAAGAAATGTGCGCACCTATACAGACGTACAAAAATACTGAATGAGCACACACAAGCTAATTTGTTTATTAGGTGGGCACTATTATCTGTTATACTTCATTCTACACGATTAAGACCCACTTGAATATTTTCCATTTAAAAAACTTTGCAGAGAAGCATTCAACCTCTAAATTCCCAATGTTTTCTATTTAAACATATCCACTGAACACTTCTTGTAACGTTTTCTTATAGAGGAAAGAGATATTGCCTCCTCAATCTTCTTTAACACTTATTCATTGTGAAGATTTAAAAATGACGCTGGTGCTGAAATAGAGGTTTCTGTTGATTAAAATAACAATGTAGTGTTTGTAAATAGGCCTATTCCAAAGGGCATTATTGATGAAGTGTGTGCAACTTGAACATTTTCTGGTTAGCTGTATATTACAGAAAACAATACATACTATTGTATTTCCGCTATTTAAACAGCAACTGCATCTTCATTGCTAAAAAAAGGTACAGTAATATTGTTTCCCCCCATAAATATTTGAAAAATGTGTACATTTTCTTTACACGAGAAACTTGTATTTCAGCTTCCATTATTTTTTTTTACCAATTCCAACGCATTATATTTCCTTTCCCTTTAATCTCCTAAAATGCTACATCACCTGCATTATATCAAGTTCTGTTTTTTTTTTTTTTTAAACCAAATAGGACCAAGCGCTGTATGTAAGTACAATGTAATGTGTGCTGTACAAACACTTAACAAAGAAATGCAAAAAAATGTTGGATACTTTTAACCAGCGTGGAAGGACGGATGTCATACTAACCCAATAACTACACAGTAGTTTCATTTTTCCAAGGACCAGTTTTGATATTTCCTGTACTGTCTGAGCTATAGATCATGGCTTCATGCATGTTTCCCTTGAGTATTCCATTAGGATTTGTTGTATTGAATGGAAATGATTGTCTCCGGGGGTGCATCTCAAAATGTGCTGTGTGCTGCACAATGTCAGTTTCAGGCATTTTGCCACAACTAAATATAGCAGTACTTGCATCGCTGCTTTCCGGTTGATTGATTGTAGGATAAGGATCATTTGCTCCACAGCATCCCCTTCTGTGGCCTGTGTGGCCCTCGTGTGTGCTGTGTGGGCTGTCTGTATGCGAACTGTGGATACTTCCCTCAATACTAGAAGGAATGTGGTACGCATACTCTCTTTCCACAGCTGACCGCTGTCGGCTGAAGTAACGTGGTTTAGTTCTACTTTTCAGACACCTATGAACATGCATGTTGGGCCTAAATGCACTTTCATTGTGTACATGGATATGTGCTTCATCATCCATAAGTTGTTCACAGTGAATCTTTGCACAGCATGGAGTGACAGGTGAAAGGCAATTTACGTGGTTTTGGACAGACTGTAGATTGGTGAGTTTGCAGTGTCCTGAAGGTGGGTGATTATACATTGGGGATTTATTAGGACACGGTGAATCCTGAATGCAGGTTGTATGCACTTGCACATCGCCATTGATATTTGTTTTCTGACGTATATTGGCTGGCACAGGGTAGGCATTTTTTTTTTTCGATGGACAACAGGACCACCAGCAATGCCAGACATCATCTCGTTTTGCACAGTGATGAATCAATGTAAAAAGCCCTAGAGTTACACAAAATGCTCCATAAAGGCAGCTGAATATCATATCCAGGAAGTGCTCCTGAGACACAGCAAGGGCCCCAAATGTCCATGTTGCTGTGAACAGGAAAAGAGTGAATGCAGCAGCTCTCAGCTGAGCCTTAAATGAATGCTCGTTTTCCAACAGCGATGAAGAAATCATGGAGCAAGTTGGCTGGGAAACTGGGCCAGATTCTGTAATATGACTGTGACCCATTTCTGCACTTGCCAACCTCTGCTGTTCTTCTGTCCTTTCTTTTAGTTCATACTTGCGCTCAGGGTGACGCTTCAGCTGTATGTACGTGCAGAGAAAGTATATACAGGTGACTAGTACAATAAATGCAACAGGTCCATAAAATGCACCGAGACTGGGCTCCCAAGCCATCCAGCAGCTGTGAATAAATAAATACATTGTAATTATTCAGTGGAATCTTTCTATCCATTCGTCTGTCTCTTTATTCTAACCGTCTGTCTATCTCCTTAGTCTATCCATCCATCTGTCTATCTGTATCTATCCATCTGTTTGTCTATCTATCTATGTCTATCTCTATTTATCTATCCATATCTATCTGACCATCTGTCTGTCTGTGTGTATCTAACTGTATCTGTCTGTCTATCTATCTGTCCATCTGTCCGTCTGTCTATCTATCTGTATCTATCTTACTTTCTATGATATATCTGTCTGTCTACCTAATGAAATACCGGTAATCACAGGTTCAGGTGTTAGAGATAGTTGTGATAACTTTTATTGGACCAGCATCTCTTTGGTTAAGAGGATAACAAACTTTGGATCCTAACAGGGTTTGATACACCTTCTTTTCTTCTTGTCTACTTAATGCACCTTTGGACTTTTCAAAAACATCAAGGGGTTGTGACTTTAGTGCAGGATGCTGTTTTAAGAGGACACTAAACTGTCGTTATGATAAAGGTTCTTAACATGGGTATGTGTACACTGAGGTTAACTGTGATAGTTGTTAGCTCTTAGTTGCAATGCAGAACGTACACAGAATAGCAGCCCCTGGAGCATGCATGTTCCCTGCTGTAGTGTAAGGGGCTATTGACTAGGCTTAGGAACTGCAAGGGAAGGAGTAGGTGGGGTTTACAAGAAGAAGGCTTTGTGGGAAAAAAGGAAGTGGGAGGGGCTGGGAGCCCTCATGGCCATTTTGCACTGGAACCAGGTAAGCAGCATGGCAGGTGGAACCAGGTAAGCAGCATGGCAGGTGGAACCAGGTAAGCAGCATGGCTGCTGGAGAAATACAGGAATCAGAAATAAAGGTGCAAATGAACAGTGAAACTACTCTCTGTTTGTAAGGAAAAGGTCTGGGGGCTGCTGAGCTGGAAGCTGTTACATGTATATTTTTCTTGTCTGACAGAGCTGCTGCTTTATTACACTGACTAGTAGGGACTGTGCTGCTTGCTCTGAATCACACATACAATTAACTAATTCTTTATATGTGCACATATACATAGAAATCCCATACCTGACTGGGTTCATGTATGTTAAACAGATACACCCTGATAGTTTGCTTTAATACACACTGGCAATTTCTGGAACTTTGTAGCTTGGTATGGATCGCAGAATATACTGTTAACTAACTCTTCATATGTGCACATGTGGATAGACTGCTCCTATCTGTCTGGGTTAATTTCTGATAAATGGATGCATCCTTATAATCTGGTGTAATACACACTGACATTGCAGAACTTTGCAGCTTGCTCTGGATCACAAGGGATACAGTTTATAATCCTTTTCTGTGCACACAAAGAAGGAAAACCTCAGACCTGACTGGGTTCACCCTATGCACCCTAATACTTTAATTTAATACTTTTGATTTCTGGAACATTACAGCTTGCTGACAGAAAAGGTGGAGACTCGTATACTATTGTCACCTTCTTCCAATCATATTTCACTTTCAATTGTTAGGTGAATTACTTTGGATTAATAAAAGATGATGCATTAAATATATGTAATAAGTCAATTATACTGTTGAACTCAACTAAACTTTGGTAAATCTGGTGCAAGGTTGCACCTCAGGAAGGCCATGATATGTCTGAGAGTCCTGCAAAAAAAAAATGTTAGTTTCGTGTAAGAATAAAAATGGTATATTTTAGGCATATGAAAAATGCTGAATTAATGGGTTTAGTCATAAATAAACAAACCTACATTTCAGCAATAATAACAATAAAATATGTTTAAAAAGGCCTTGAGCACTTGTAATATTTCAGATGTTCTAACATCTAGTGCGAGCTTTCCTGCAAAGTGACAGCTTCTTTATCTCTGGGATATTATGGGCAGTGACAGCAGTAAGAGCAGACTGATCTATGATTGATGCAATCCCTTTCATCACCAATCTTTTAGACCCCTTTCCTTCTCTGTAGCTGATTTATGACCAGTAACAAACAAGTTTAAATTGATGATCAGTGTCTGAATTTAACCTCGAAGCTGGAAAAAAAAAAATAAAAAAATTTCAATCTAGAACATTTCTACATTCTCAGTAGTCAATGAAACATTTGCATGTCACCGCCCAAAATCCCTGTGCCAGGTTGAAATCCTTTGTCATTTAGAAATGTGTAACACTATTTTAATACTGTATAGCCCACTAACTACAGCTCCCAGAGATACAACTCTATAGAGGGAGATATTCAAAAATCAGCAGCATTTATAACATAACTCACCTGGGCTAGCACAATTTCAGGGCATAGGCACCGCTTACTAGTTGAGGCCGGTGGATGCAAACATAATATAGGTTCCAGGGATTCTTTGTTAAAGGTAAAAAAAAGTCATATTAAAAATTTACCTTATTTAAATTTGAACCACTGCAGTCACAGCTTCATCTGTATTGCAATTTCACTTCACCGAGGCAGACTTCATAGCGCTTAGGCTGACACAGAAGCCAGCATGAAGCTCTGCTGTTGTATGGAATAGGGCTCACACATCATCGTGCTCATTGTGGGGAGCGTCCTCATTGGCCCCACAATGAACGTGATAACGTTGAAACCCTTTTTCACCGCTGATTCTATAAATGAGCGGAGCTTCATGTTGGCTCCTGTGTCAGCCTAAGCGCTGTGAAGTCTGCCTCGGTGAAGTGAAGTTACAGCACAGTTGAAGTTGTGTCTACAACAATTCAACTTAATATAAGGTACTTTTTTAATATGCCCTTTCTTAACCTTTAGTTCTCCTTTAATAACAGAGAATGATTTATTTCAATAGTGAATAACACATGACAAACTTACAATAGCTTAGTTGCACAATAGCACACCAGCTAGCAGTTAAAGTAGAGAGAGGTGTCTGACTTCTCTCTCTTCTCATTAGATTCTTCAGGGGACCATAGTTTGGGCACTTTAAAGGAGAACTATAGTCAGATTACATCTTTATATATGCAGTACTATACCTGAGTGAGAAGCTTTTCTCCCCAGTAGACGTTTCATCTGAAGCTGAATTTATTTATAACAGAGCCCTGGAAAACTCCCACACCAGGAAATGTGTGAGATATAACTGCTAAACACAAAAAGAAAAAGCTGGCTAGCTGTTATTAGTGTGCTGACTTTTTGACCTCATTAGCCATACTTTGTTTACATTCCTGGAGATTAACTAGAGCACAGGTGTTACATTACACATTAGGCAAAAATTTCCAGGGGAGGGTACCCTTTCTTGGAAAACTGTACAGTACACATTACACACACATTTCCTGGTGCGGGAGTTTTCCAGTGCTGTTTGATCTGAAGCAGGATGAGTTATTGCACATCTACTGGGGAGAAATGCTTTTCACTACGGTATAATAGTACTGCATATATAAAAATGTAATTTGACTATAGTTCCCCTTTAATCCATAACTGCAGTGATGTTAACCACTTTTGGCACCTGGAGTCTACCCCCTTACTCACTCTTTGGTGGGCAGAGCTTGCCACTGTCCTGACTATACTGACACAAATCTACTCAGCTCTATTACAAGAGCTAATATGCACTATCTACAACCTAGGGCAGGGGTCCGCAACCTTTTGGGCTGAGGAAGCCATATACATGCGGCTCCCTCAGCCATTTTGAATCACCTGTGTGACGTCAGCGGCCCTGGATTTACTAGCAGCCCCGAAGCCAGTGACGTCAGGGACTCTGGACTGGCTAGCAACCCTAAAGTCGGTGATGTCAGCGGCTCCGGATTGGCTAGCACTGAGAGAGCTTTCTTGCACCGCTCGTTACAGTGAAATAACCAGATATGGTCATCAAAAGAGCTATATCTGGCTCAAGAGCCATAGGTTTCCGGCCCCTGACCTAGGGGCTTCACACACTGAATTAAAACTGATTTGCATCTGCTTAATTTACCTATTATCAACTACTTTGGTGTTACTTGGCAATATATGTGGAAATTTGGCTTTACAATAGCTGGCCAGGTTCGGTGTTTATAAAATACTGTACAAACATTGAATTTTGCCAAACTGCTTTGCTCTTTCCTAATTCTGAATCCACCTTGCTCAGTGTATAGGCAGGAGACCTATACTCTAGAAGGAGCTGGTGTGAGAAGGGTTTAGATGTGTGACAGCATTGTGCCTGATTGGCGGGTGGATTGTAGATATGTTAGGCAGAGGTGACTGCATGTAGATTTGAGATGGAAGCCTATCAATACGAATCTATATGCAGAAAAAAATCAACACAAAAATCTACTACCGTTAATAGAGAAATTAGATACCCCATCTGTGGGCCTTTCCCAAACACCCATGGATCTAATTATCACTATTTTCTTTAGCTCCTGAATGCAAAATTTTTCAGTGGTTGTAAAATAGAATTATTTTTTCATTGATTTGCACCCTCTTCATTTTACATCTACCGAGGTGATTTTTATGAATGTTCATTTAGAATGTTTGAGTTATCCTTCGAAGAAAGGGCTTTTTGCTTGAAATATTGGCAAAATAACAGTTTTATTTTCATTTTTTTTAGTCAAAATAATTCGACAGATTTGGTCTTCTTGAGAAATTCCTCATGCACAATTGGTACAAGAAATATGTCATTTGTAATCATGCAGCACTGCAACTATTTTACAAAGTGTTGCAGAAAGCCATCGCTCTTCTCTCTTTAATATTAAAGCTTTGCACTTTTGCATTTTTCCAGTAGTTCCATAGGAGATTCTTATTTCAGTATGATATTTAAAAATAATCACAGAGCAGCCACTGATGTTTATAAACAGCATTGTATGCACAGTTCAATGTAGCAGTATAGAAAGCAATGTGCAGAATACTGAACAGAGGCTAAAATAAATATGTTACTTACTAAGGTGCATTGTCTTCATTCCCATAATTTTTAATGTTTGTTGCTGCAGTTACTCCACAGATAATAAAAGGAACTCCTCCACTGATAAGATAGAACCTGGTCGGAAAAATAGATAAGATAATTAGGCATTGTACTTTATACTAAGGTGATTAATAAATAGCCTAATTAATAGTCTATAATACAAAGGTTCAGTAAGCCATTGGGGGGGGGGGAAGTATCATTGGTAGCAACAGTTTACTGAGATCTAGTAAACCTTAGCAAGGAATCAGAAGTGATCATTCACTGGTATAGGGGAGATAAAATCATGAAAAACAACTTCTGATTGGTTACTGCAGGTACATTATACATTGCTATGATAAGAAAGCACACATTTTTCCAATATTTTACATGGAAAAGGATGAGTTATATCTAATAACATGAAGTTCTTACTTAGGCCCTCGCGCGCCTATTCAACTCTTCGCTGTCCTCTTTTTAATTCTTTGTTTAAACGGGCCTGTATTAAACCCATCCTTAAAAAACCTATGTTGGATGCTATGTGCCTTGCTAACTACCGTCCTGTCTCTCTCTTGCCGCTGGCCTCTAAACTTCTAGAACATCTTGTCTTTACCCGCCTCACTACCTTTCTGCATGAGCACCATCTCCTCGAACCGCTGCAGTCTGGTTTTAGGCTGGGGCACTATACGGAGACTGCTCTTTGTAAACTTGCAAATGATCTCCAGGCTGCCAAAGCCAAGGGTCACTTTTCTGTTTTCATTCTGCTTGACATTTCCTCTGCGTTTGACACTGTTGACCACTTCCTTCTTTTTCAAATTCTCCATGCGCTTG
>WMED01023386.1:0-11457 GCA_019650415.1 Pipa parva
ACTTTTTCTGTTAAAAATAGTGACAGTTTTAAGAGAAAATATAATTTTTTTTTTTAACGTGATTTATGAATTTTGTTTTTTGCATGTTGCACTTCTCTGTAACCCCATGAACATAAATTACTAGTCAGTTGTGCTCCGCTAATTATGAGGGGCCGGTCTAAGCCAAAAATGCCAGGGCCGATTTTTGTCCCAGTCCAGCCCTGACTGAGCGGTGCCGGCAGGCGCCAGATAATGACTCTGCATGTCATGACAGGTGCGTGCGCCTCCTTGTTTGAGTCAAACAGTTTGACTGCGCGGTATCAGCAGGGTAGGCGCCCAAGGTGTGGTTCATCCAGGGCACAAATCTAGCCAGGACCGGCCCTGCAGGAACCTCCAAATCCTCTTGTGTCAATCACAACCTGGCACGTAAAGTGATTTCACACTTGTAATTTACTCACTTGTATTGTGCAATGCACTTTTCTCATGTCTGTATTATATTTGTATGGCTGAATTGTACGGCGCTGCGTAAATTTGTGGCGCTTTATAAATAAAATTATACACGCATAAGCAAAATTGTCAGTTCCAGATAATTGTTAATTAAGAATGATAATGGTCAAATTACAGTTCGAAAATAAGGATTCAGATTTGGCCCACTAATCAGACAAACTTCTGCTTAAAGTTTTATCAAATAGAGCCACTTACTAGATCCATGGGGTGCCAGGTGTAAAAGCCGCAGAGACGCCTTGCCAGATTTCATGACAACCTGTAATGTCACAACTGTAAATTTTGCAAAATAATATATAAATCTTTATGGCTGTACGTGGTGTCATCCATTCATCATTTTTGTACTTCCTGAATGCTTATCAGTTCGCACAGGAAAACTACACTGTATTTTGCTGCAGGTGTTTTTATTGCATGTTGTAAAATACAAAGTCCTGCTCCTGCATCATTAAAGTGCACCTGTTCCCTCAAAACTAATACTAATTTAGGTTGTATTAATGAAATAAATGTTTATGTAAATATATATGTACTAATAAATATTGTATCTTTATACAGCGTTTCTCTCTGTCATCTTCACTGTGAGCATGACTTTTCTTTTCCGATTGTTGAGTTGGGCAGGTCTAAATAATGATGGACATTATAGCTCCTCCAATCAGATCCCTGCTAGAGCGTGATTTTAGGGATCTGATTGGAGGAGCACTTATCTATAACAACTCTTTGGAACAGTTTCAAATACTGGTTAAGCAAGAGCTCTTCATATATTGTGTTTATTGATTAGGCGCTGTCCATTTTTCCACCTTAAACTAAAAAGCGTAACACTTTCACTTCAGTAATATTCTTTACAACCTATCACTTAAAAGAATGATCTTGATACTGACAATATTCACAGAAATCAGGCAGCATTAAAATTTCCTAAACAAAATGACCAGTGATTTAGTGGTAGTAGGAAGAGTTAGGTTTAGTTCCTTCCTTTGGAGGTGTGGGAGTCAGTGGTATCTACTGTGAGATAACTTAGTCTTCTGTGTAGTATTCTGGGGGTATCAATAACCTGATGGAACTTTTATTCTCCTAATAACCAGTAGAAATTCCACCCTTGCTACGCTACATTTTACTGTCCAATTATAGATTCCTTAAAAAATATAACGAATGTGTAATTCTATGCTTAGTTGATCAAGGGCTCCCCCCCCCCCATGGGGACATGATGGTTCATTCAATGAACAATTTAACTGTTCTCATGGTATCATGGTAATCTCTTGCCCCCTGTAGTTTTTTAAGTGAATCGGGGGCATGCTTTTTAATGGTAGTGAGCAATGGGAGCACATTTTGTACTGACATTGGTTCATAACCAAGTAGTTTGTTATTTGTAAAGGCACCCGGCAATAATGGGGCGTTTTGTATCTGCACTGGACAGTAATCAGTGAACAAAATAAATCCAGTTATATTTCAAATGTACATACCATACTGATATTTTTACAGTTGCTAGGATCTGCACATTCCTGCAGGGCTAAAACAGGACTATCTATACTGTGGACAAGTCTCGTTCTTATCCTGTTATATTCTTCTGAGAAAAATATCAGTAATCCTTTGCCTCTTTTATTTACTTTGTTATGTTCACTGAAAATATGGTCAAATAAGTGACACATTTACCTTAGCGATCAGCTATAATAATCAAACAGCAGCAGTCTGCGGGATCAGATGCCTCTAACATTTGGCTAGTTTTAGACTAAATGTCTAGGCCAATTGTACAAACCAGAGCACTCAAGTGCATCCTGGGGGGCAAGTGCCCTCCCTCAAAAGACTGCCACAGCCTCCTCACCCCAGAGGGTTGCGCATTGAGGTAAGTGTTCTGTCCAGCAAAACTTATTATGCTGATTACTGTGATATTCAGGAGGGTTAGAGCCAGATCCAGTCAGAATCAGGAAATTCCCCACAGCACTTACATTTACATACGCCTGCATTAGTGAATTCACTACCCCTGGATAAAGTATATCTGTTTTACCATAAACAACCACATATAACCATATAATCACACACCCACTTTCATATGTGCTGTTAACCAATAAACAAGTTAGACTACAGAGAACAGTCTGCTTATTTTGGAAGAGAAAAGGTTTATGCTGTATGTCAGACTGCACACAGTGACAACGTGGAAGAAGACAGAAAAGCAAGGGGGTAATTCAGCCAGGTGCGAACATACCTTGCGATGCTTCGATTCACCTCGCAAAAATGGTTACACGCTGGCTTCTCTCCTACACGCGCACATCAGCGCATGCTTTAAAGGTATTCCAGTCTCCTCGCAACCACTCGAGTTACCTTGCGAGACTGGAATATCTTTAAAGCGTGCGCTGATGTGCGTGTGTAGGAGAGAAGCCAACGCGTAACCATTTTTGCGAGGTGAATCGAAGCATCGCAAGGTGAGTTTGCACCTTGCTGAATTACCCCCTAAGCCTTTCCAATAAGGTTGCACCCACCATCTTGCTGTGTTACTACTGTATGTAAAACAGTGATGATATAGTGAAGTGACATCGCCGCCATCCCCCCTTTGCTCCAGTCATTGTCGTTATGCAGTAAAACATTAGATGTGTCTATCATATGACACCCAACATATGAAACCTAAACCTTCCATCTCAAATATTATTATTATTGCAAAAATTTGCCTTAAAATAGGAAATTTACACTGATTACTATGTAAAGTTTTTGTTAAAAAAATCCCTGCTTTTTCTGAGAATTTTTACAGCCACGTGCAACAAAAAAAAAAAAAATGCACTTTTTGTTCCCATGTAAGAAATTAAATACACACACAAAAAAACACAGGTAAGCATCTACATACTTTCAAAACATTTTCTCACAGCAAACCTAAAAGTTGGCTCAATTTAAGGAAGTTTATTGTAAAGATGGCATTTTGAAACTACATCAGTTTGCTAACAAACTTCCTTCCTGCGTGAATTAAAATAATGTTACTTCTCAATCTCATTACATGTGCATGCACAAATAAAGTTATTTTAGCATTAAGAAAGCTACTTGTATTTTAGTATCTTACATTTAAAGTGACACAATACCACTTATCTGACAAAAGATATAACTGATATAACTGCACACATACATATAAAACTCCTTTATACTAAGCCAATTGCTGACACAAATAGTTTAAATAAAAATATTTATTTTCTGTTCTGCAAGTCAGGCAACATGAGAAGAAAAAGATGTCTGACTGCTATTGGTTAAGCAGTGTGCTGACCTTTTAGCCGCATTAATTAAGTTGGAATGCAGGAGATTACAGAGGGAAAGCTGACTTGTGCACATGTGCCAAGTAGTAAGTAGGGCAAAAAGGGAACCTTTTCATGGAAAATTGGCCAGTACACATCACACATACATTTCCTGGTGTGGAAGTTTATCAGTGCTGCCTACTCAATCATTCTGTGCCACATGAAACAACTACTGGGGAGAAAGACATCTTACTAAGTTGTAGTACTGCATATGTAAAATTGTAATCTGACTATACTTCCCCTTTAAGGTCTGTTAGAATCATTTACTTTTACAACAAAAATATACAGTTCCCATTGTCTGGGGGGTCATATACAGTTTTATAGACCAGAAGGGAGTTTTCCTCATTCGGTGCAAGAGATACCAGCTGCAATACAGTGCTGTGTTTGAGGTGATGTACTGACTTACGTTCTTAAAACAACTTACTTTGTAGCTATTCCTACAGGTGGGATCAGCCATCTAATATTTCTTCATTGGGAAACCGTGTCAGTGGATGAAGTTACCACACTCCTTCAGACTGTGCTATTGTAAAATGCCAGGTGATTAATCTCTATATCCCTGCTTTAAAGGGACACTCACTAAACAAGTACATTTTTACTTACCTGAATAAGTGATTTAAAGTATAAGCAAAGTGACCTTTTATTGCCCAATCACTTTTAGGAGCATATTTATCAAACCATTACTTACAATTTTACCATGTTTATTTTATGATAATTGCCATTTTTAGGGGGTTGTCCTCTAAAGTCTGAATTTAACTGTCAAATTCTCAATCAGCGGATTCCCAGAGCAAATCTGCGACTGCAGCAATATTCCCATTATAAAGATGCGGCTGTGACAGTAGCAGTCTATTGCAACTGTCCTTAGCTGGCAAATTCACACCTATACACAATTCAGACTTTAGAGAATAGCCCCCTGAGTGTTTTAGTCTTATTTTGTTAACACTTTTATGTTTGGAAAATGGCTTATTGTCTTTCAGTCCCTGACGGCAGTCTTAATAGTATATTAATGTAACGTGTTTGATTCATCATTATAACAAACCCTTGTATTATTTGTTAATTCTGAAACAACAATAATGAAAGCCAACTGCTCCACAAAAGTTAATTTTTAGAAGGACTGGTAGAGTTGGTCTTCTGATGTCCTTTAATTGATGCTTATGATCCTTTGTCTCTTCCTACTGTGGACTTTGGTAAATTTGACTCGTATGCAATTAAAATCACCACTTTTGATGTCACACCATAGATCACTGTCTGTATGACCCCTGGTTTAGAGGAACAAGGAGCTGAAAAAAAACAAAACCTGGGAACTATGTGGTCACTACATCTTTTCATATCTTACATCAGATATAGAAGGAATCAAGGGCAGGACAAAATCATGTGGAGCTTACAAGTCCATTAACTGTGCCAGCAGACAATGCTCCGTCTATTCAAAAACATTCTCATTCCAACCTCTATTTTCACATGTTATCATATCGCGACTCCCTCCCTTTCTTGATAAATACTCCGCAAGAAACCAATTTTATTCTTGTCGACCCTTTAGTATTAATGAAGAAATTAATATTCCTGGCACTCCAAATCGTTGAAGCAAATCAAAGCTTTATTACATCCACATAGACAGGTTTAAAAGATAGTTAAAAGCAAAGAGGTCCAAGCCTTGGCGATGATTTGGAGTGCCGGGAATATCAATTTCTTCATTGATTCAAACTGGTCCGTCCTTTTCCTGAGCACCCACGGCTCCACAAGTCAAGGGGATAGAGCGGTTAGTAACTCTTTTTTCTATTTTGACCCTTTAGTATTATTAAGTTTATCCCTTTGCAAAATTAGCTGACCAAATGCAATCACATTGTTTTACATTTGTTCCCAATTTACATTTCATACCAATTTGATGTAAAAACTGAATACATTGATTTCATGTGAAAATGGAGATATAACATATCCTACAATATCTACTTTTCCTGTGTGAGCAAAAACCCTGTGAGAGCAGAGCTGTCTGCACCTATTCAGCTACAGTTGACACACAAGGACACGGATTTAAACAAACTAAAGTACAATCCAAGTGTGCTTTCTAGATTGCTAGAAAAAAATCTGTAATTTAAATTATGTTTATAGGAAAAAAAATCTGTTTGTAATTGAAATTATCTTGAAAATATGAATTGATCGGTATAGATATGGAAATATCCATAAACAGTTTTTAACGTATTTATGTTTGTTTTTGCAGAGTTATGCAGTGAAAAGTCCTATGAAATTGGCAAGTTACAAGCTAAACTTGAGATATTAAGTAACTGGGCAACTACATGGCAAATGAGATTTAACCATAGGCATGCCCGGGCACACCCCAATGGTAGCACGCAGAAACCTTATAAAATGGGGCCTGCGAGCACTTCCAGCCTCCACAGCAGTTCTCGACCCCCGTGAGATGGTCGTGCGACCCCCGCCGGGGTCATGACCCACAGGTTGAGAACCGCTGCTTTAGGGGCACACCCTAATGAAATGGCTTGCACACACCTGTAACAGATTTAACGTAGGCAAATGTAAAGCTAGGCACCTGGTGGCTAAAATTTGCTTTGGGGATAACAATTCTCTGGGAGGACCTCACCCTGAATATGCAGTCTGCGTTTTGTCACACAAAAAGGATGCCTGTTAATATGGGAATCCGCTGTTTGAGAATCCAACAGTCGAATTCACACCTTCGTGAATAACCCCCCTAAGGGTTATTAAAAACAAAAGGAATATTTAAGTAGCAAGTTGATCCAGAAAGAACCAAATAAAACAGGCTGAACTTGATGGACATGTGTCTTTTTAACATTACCAACAGTGCCACTATAATGTGATAGTCTGAATGCAGTCAGATGGTATATGGAAGTTTAATAAATCCTGTTCTGAACATCTGAACAGATAACCAGATGTTTCTAGAAGGAAAGACTTGCATGATCTTCCAAAAGGTATGTAAGAGTGTGAGCCACCGGCACTGCAATTTACACATTTTAAACAAATCAATCGGGAGATATTTTTTCTTTTTACAAACGTTCACAGTCTTTAAAAAATAATTCATGTAAATGACGTTGTTTGGGGGGGAGGGGGAAATCAGCTGAAACAGGACTCACTTTTCTCAATTAAAAGATCGCCAATAAAATCAAACGTAAAATTAGTGCATAAACACCATATCACGCTATTATTGGTGACGCTTTCATTTTGTGTATTACTGTGCTTAACCTAATGTTAAAGTAAACAATAAAAAAAAAGCATAGAAATCCGACAGGTTTTTTTTCCAAGCGCGGAGAGAACACGATTGGCTGAAAGGAAATAAATGCAGCGACAACAAAAGAATAAACAAGGAACAAATAAATAAGAAAAAATTATAAATGTGAAAAAAAAAGACAATCAGGAGTTTTACAAATTAACGACAAAGGTCAATTGAAAGCAGTAGACAAGAACGAAAGGAAAATTTAAGAGAGTATAGATGTAATGACATTTATTAAAAGGCATGCTACAAACAACTAGAGTTGTTAGGAAAAAAGAGTAAGTATAGGTACTCAAGTAGTATTCTGTAAATACACACACAAAAAAAATGGAATATAATATACATAAGCCTGAATCAACCATGCACTACGCAGTTAGAAAATATGTTTTCTTTAATATTTGACTTCACTTTTCATTGAATAACATATGTCATTTTAACATACATGGAATCTTTATCACCCACCCACCCTCTGCATATTCACAAATGAAAGCTGGTACTGTTTGCTTATCAAAATATACAAGACAAGTGATGTTTTTTATTTCTTTTTTTTCTTATAAAAGCACTTTATACTTTAAATTGTTCCCAAAACCATCTTTTTTTTCTGCCGGTTTAAAAAAAAAAAAAAAAAAAAAAAAAAGTTAAAAATATTTACAGCTTTTTTTTTTTTTATCTAAAGTCACATGAACAATTCTTGGTGATTTAAAATAAAAAGCAAAAGACTGCTTAAAGTCAGCCACATCTTGAAATACAGTACTGAAATTGTCCATCAAGTCTATTTGCTGTTACACGGGGTAAACCATTTTGTTCACGCCGAAAATGGATTTTTTTTATGTGGTCAGGTAAAGTATAAAAATAACAAAAGGTCAAGCAAGGCCACTTGCATTTCATTTCTTTAACAATACATATTTTTATCAGAGGGGAAAGTATGAATGCCTTCGTAACAACAGTACAGACATCTTTGGTCAGAGCAATGAGGTGACATTCTAAATACAGTACAAGAATGCGCTGGATCAAAGCTTGTGCTATTGTGGGCTTATGAATAGGACACAAAAAAAAATGCTATATAAACCATTTTAGACACATCATCTTCAAGCAATCTAGGGCAAGGCTGTTATAGAAGCCCTCCTTTAACAGACAGACAGTGTTTCACAGCAATTCGCTCACACTGGCAAAAAGGCTGAACACCATGGGTCAAAGCCTGTATTCAGGCATGAACGGACCATTTAAAGTTCTATAGAAAGGTTAATAAACTTACTACATGCTTCCAATTTTATAAAGGCAGCTATCCAACGCTCATCTGCAGTAAAACTGGAACACTGCACAGTTGGAATAAAACGTAAAATGGTTCAAAGATTAGCATGTAAAATCAAGACAAAACATAGTAGTTGTAAAACTGAAGGCACATAAACTTTGGTCCTCATTTCACCCTTCTTATTAAAGAAGTCTTGTGATTTTAGAGGGGGGCGGGATACAGTTTTCTCAGGAAAAAAAACCCAAAAGTTACTCACAAAAGGATTTGAGCGTGGCCAGTAATCTTAATCACCAACCTTAAAAGGAACAATCTTTTGTAACCATACGCCAATAAATCCACAGATGCTGCATAGCACTAAGTGTAGAAAAATGACCAGACATTTTACTCTCATTTCTAACAAAAAATGGAGAAAGGGAAGCAAGAAATCTGGCAGAATGTAACAGCCACTGCCAGGGTCAATAATGGTGCAGCAATAAAGGACAGTAAAGTTCCTCTTTTATCAGGGTTGAAAGCGTGACCTAAAAGGGCAAAGCTTACGTCTAACTGTGTGTTTAAACATGATCAAAAGGCCAAGTGGGAAACCAAGCCTTAGCTGTTACAGGATGACAGATTTCAATTGCAAGTAGTCAATGTAATATACAGTATATTTATCATACAACACATTCGGCATCAAAAATCAAAGCTTTTGAATGCTTAAAAACAAAGTTGAAGTGTTAACCGGCTCCAACTTTAGTGATTCAACTTACATAGCTAAGGTTTTTGGCCTTTGGTTACTAGAAATTTCCTACAAACAAAACAAAAAATTAAATTATACATGGCTTTATAATGTCTAGCAAAAAGGAAACAAAGTCATTTTGTGTTTGTTTATATTTGTGCACACACACACACACACAATACAAACAGACATACACATATGTAGGCAGCAAGTCATTGTTATGCCTATTATAGGAAAAGGTGGAGTTATAAAAGAAGCATTCCACTCTAACGACAAAAAAAAAAAATTAGAAAAAATAAAAACTTTAATAAATATGTGCTGTGAGCTGAATACTTTTACCATCCATTCAGAAAAATAATGTCATCCTTAAAAGCCATATACAAGTAATTCTGCCAAAATGTTTCCCCATGGGCTCCATAAAATATAGAAGATGTAGTGGATTTTACTACCTGAAAAAAATACAGTGAACCCTATTCTCCCTCTCTTTAATGAAGTATAGTTTTGTACCCATCATGGTTGTGTGCGCAGGCAGTAAGAAACCAACGCAGTTTTATACCTAGGATTTATCACTTATAAGACGCCCTAATGAATGCCTCATTATTTATCTCATAAACAGAGTACTGCATTATTAAACCAAACTAAAACTATCCCAAAAATCTTTGTTCACATGATATCATGGAAAAATGTTAAATTAAATTGCAGCTTCCAATACCGGACTCCGGAGCCACATTAGTAGTACATACAGTATCATTCATCACTGATTTGTGACCCTATTGCTTACCATTCAACATATCGGCGACCTACCAAGCACTGGCAACTTCCTAACTAAAAAAGAGGCGAAATACTGCACATATCATTTCGAACACTTGTGGGGCCAAGGAATAGTGAGTAACACTAGTGTGGCCCCAGTTTTAAACTGAGCAGTTGACTGCTTTACTACAAATGTGTACAATATGTGCAATACTGTATTTGTTTAATTCAATGGAAAGGTCTCTCTCACCCAATACCTCATACAATCACTTCCTCCAGCTGGTAAAATGCTGGCAAAAATGAAATTGTAGGCAAAGTTACTGCTGTGTCAGGACTGTTAGCTTACATTAGAACTTTTGGTTTCTACGTTTGATAAATGCTACTTGTAAACCAGGGGGGAAAAAAGAAAAGCAAGAAAGGGCATGCCATTTTTCTACTTAGAGAATGCAATCACTTGCAAAAAAAACCCACAATCTCAAAACTAGGAATTAGGTTAGTTAGATAAAACAAAACAGCACAGCAATTCGGTAGATTTAACAATAGAAGTAAAACTCACTATATATATATTTTTTTTTTTTTTTTAAACAGATTACTTACTCACACTACAGATAAACAACAAATAAACATACGTATGTATATATTTAAAAACACGTTAAATAAGACTAAATTAAATGAGAATTGGTTAAGGAATAAATGTAATCCCCCGATGTGAAATCTCAGTCTTTCGGCCTTTGTATCACCAGAACAGACTTTATAGTCGGGTCAGAATGTACTTGTCTGTCAACTAGAGAAACTGTAGTTTTCTATATTAAGGCCAGACAATATGTGTAGCATTTATAGTACACTAACTGCAGTGCCATTCTTAGGTCAGGAAGCCAAGAGCTTCTAAAGATACAGGCACTCACCAAGTACCTTTTATTTGTCCATCAATTGCCATAAAATGACCCTGTGGAACATGCTGGAAGTTTCTAAAATATAAAAAGCACATAAATGACATTTTCTTTTGACTAACCAAAAATGTCACTATAAGATTTCTTTTTTAGTTAGTTGTTCCTCTAACACAATGATCTGAAGATTGAAAGAGTGAAAGTCATAATATTCTTTTTAAATGCTACCACTGAAAGCATGGCCTCCAAGCCAATAAGAAAAGAAGCAGAGCTGTGAAGAGTGACTCTCTAGGTGGAATGTACTCAACTAAAATCAGATTTATTTTTTTGTTGTAAAGCTGGTGCCCCACTATGCAAGCTGCTGCGCACATTTTGCATTCAGTAAATATGAAAGAAATGACTAGTGACAGTCTACCCCTTGATTCTCCCAGTCACTTACTAGTTCCATTAATAATGGCCACTGACAGATTAGTTGCCAGTCATTTTAGCGTGAGAAAATCTGCGGAAAATCACCTGGGGACAAAACTGGAAGTGGCTGCCAACAGCGGAAAATAAACATATGCGATAAAATGCTTTGTTGGGCATGGCGCTAATTTGCATGCAATTTTGCAATTATATAAAGATTTGCTATAAAACAGTCCATGGGAAATTAACACTAAATGAAATATTTTACTGCCATTTCCAGTTTTACGATTAAAAAAAATAAATAAAAAAAAAATCTTGTATTTAAATACAAGTAATTTCTCTTTACTCCCAAGAGTACTGAACTGATGCTACTACAAATATTACTCTATACCAGGGGTCTCAAACTGAATTTACCCGGGGGCCGCTGGAGGTAGAGTCTGGGCCGCATCAGGTTTTCCACAAGAAAA
>WMED01023387.1:0-11457 GCA_019650415.1 Pipa parva
CTTTTGGCCAGCCCTGTATGCCTGTTGTTGATTGGCTAATAGCATCTCAGCCATTAACCAATCAGGAAGAGGCATGGGTTATAAAAGCTTCCCCTAAGGCAGAGCTTTTATACCCCATTCCTCCTTTCAGTATATGAAATCTAAATTGTTTTTAAAATGAATTAAAATGATTTTATGTCATTAATGTAGCATTTCAGTCCAGACAACCCCTGTCTTTACCAATTTGAAAAAAAGTATTTTCAGTTTTGCCCTTACATTTTTGGCATGTGCACAACTGTAAAATCTAAATTTATTATGCAAAACCCATTTCCCCTTGAAGCAGACTAGGTAAATACATAAAAGAGAAAAAACTGGAACATCTTAGCAGGTCTGTGCCAGCCTCCAAACCCCAGATTAAAGGCTTGTAGTGAAATATTTTTAAGCTGCGAGTGATATTGCACCAAGCAGTTCCTGACCACAACAATCATTAATTCTTTAAAGCAAAACATACGCAATATGCAGGGAGCCTTTACTCCTATAGTCATACTTATCGCTTTATAAAAATTATTAATGAGTATGTTGCACAAATGTTTTGTTACCTTCTGGTTTACCCACAATTCTACATCAAACCCCTGTCTCAGTAAAAGGTTAACAATTAGGTGTGAGTTGTCGCACACAGAAATAATGTATAATGCTAATCCAAGTGTATGTAACTTTACTAGCAGTCACACAGTTGTCTTTATTAACTGAAAGTACTAAAGGGATCATTGAGAGACCCCCCATTACAATCTTGGGTTGACCCAAAGGGGATTTGTTGACTTGTCCATTGGTTGCTTGGTACAGGCACCACTTACAAACCATATATTAAACAGCACTTTCCAACATGGTATAGTATAAACACTGCAATTGCTGTCTTAATTGGATGCTGACCAAGTGCCCTACTCACATAAAATCCTGTTTGGACTTTTGCAGTTCATTTTATTTCTGTCCAACTAGCCCCAAGACCTACAAGTTTCATAGTAGTGTGGTCCATGTCTTGGTTACAATCCCTAAGGAGATTTCCATGGAAAAGAGATCTTCTCAGGAAACATAAGAAGAGGTAATGCTTCTGCTTGCTACTCCCCTGCTACAAAAATCAAAATGCACTGCTAGGCAGGAGCTTATAAAGCCTTATGAGGCAGGGTTTGATGACATCATGTAGACTTCTATGGGGGATGGTTCTACTCACCTAAGGGATATTGAATTGTCATTCAGTCTGTATGGGGATGGCAACCTTTAACAGGCATTCTCGTAGTGCATGGGACTCTGGGATCTGTATTATTTTGGCAGCCATTTAATGATTTTTCCAGCCTACAGTTTCATGTGTCTTTTCTGTAAACTGGTACTGCATGAAAAATAGATACATTTAATAGGGTGTTTGTGTTTCTAAAGTTATTGACATTTGCACTCAAGGGGTAAATTTTAGATCAATACAAATCAGTTTGCATTGTAACTAAGCACTTTCATCTATCAGGGTCCATAAACATATCCAATAAACCTTTGTCACAATTAAGGGGTTTAGTGTCCATTTAGGTTTACTTGGCTTTTCTCTCATTTCCATTTTTCAGGGCCAACCACTCTCATCTTTACAAGCTTACAAGAAACATTTTTGTGACATTGTTTTGTGGTAAATACAAAATATGTGGTGATTCATTCATCAAAGTGAGAATTCAACTGTCAAAGTGAATTCTCATCATTTTCGGTTGCTACGCTCTTATTCTCTACTCCTTACTCACTAAACAGAGAATTCCCATAGCAAAGATGTCAGTGGCCGTCTCTTGTGTAGTGTGACACAATCTGTCAGACAGTAGGAGCCCTGCCATCAGCCTCCTAATTCACCTCTTCAATCTGGTGAAGTAAAACTGGTGAATGTGACACAATGTGCCTTGCCGAATTCGCTACTGCTACAGACTTCAATGCTTGGTGAATAGATGAATTACCTGCGCACGTGCATTTAAAGTGGTGCTCCGTAAGCCTGTGACTGTCGTAAACTGTCAAATTCACCACATCACAGAGTTTGCTGAATATGGGTAAATAGTAATATAAACTTCCATCATATGGGCTCAACTAGGTGGTCAGATAATTTGGGTGTTATTCACTAAAGTCCGAATTATTGCGTATAGGTGTGAATTCACCAGATAAAGACAGTTGCACTAGGCTGCTACTGTCGCAGTTGGGTCTTTATAATGAGAGTATTGTTGCAGTCGCAACTTTAGTATGGGAAAATTGTCACAATCTTAGCATTAAAAAATTGTCATGACTTTACAATGGAGAAATTGTCGCGGATTTTCTATGGGAATCCGCTGTTTGCAAATTCGACAGTCGAATTTACACCTTAGTGAAGAACCCCCCAAAAAAGCATCTATAAGATAAATCAAGGCTGATAAAGAAATATTAACAGAACACAACTAATGAGGAGCTGCTAACATAAGCCAGCATTTATGGATGTTAATGACGTATTAGAAGGCTCCCCATTTTTTCTGACCAGAGTTTGTCCGTCATGTACATAAGCTACTGCATTCCAGGCCGTTTCCCATGGAGTCGTTTCCAACAATCAAGGTCAGGTATTTTGCCGGATGATGCAGTTTTCTTACGCAATTACTGCTAAATTGAATGTCTGAATAGAATGCAGCATGCTCCAGTATCAGAGATGTGCCCAGGAATGTGGAATTCACCAAATACCATAAATATTTTACACAATAATGAACAAAAACAATAACTTATGTCTCACTTGGGTACATCTTCTGTTATGGGTTCCTACAGAAAAAAACTGTAATTGATTTTCAAGACAAAACAAGAATGTCTACCATCATTTTTTTCTTGTGTATTTATTCATTTTTTTATATATAGCGCTGATATATTATGCAGCGCTTTACAGAGATTCACCATTCAATTCAGTCCCTGTCCCATGGAGCTTACAATCTAGTTTCCCTATTCAGTTACACACACCTACACAGAGACAGATATATATATTGTTGGATTGTAGGAGGAAACCGGAGTGCCCGGAGGAAACCCACACTGGTGCGGAGAGAACATACAAATATTGTGAAGTATAATTCTCCACTTGGTAGCAAGAAACATACCTACTGCTGAGTTCCAGAATTTATGTAATCAGACATAGGAGAGATAAAGACATGGGTCTTCTAAACATTATTTTAAGGATGTAAAACAGTTTGTAGTAAACAGGTAACTGTAGCTAATAATAATCTCCATTTATCAGAAAGTTTATCTTATAATTTAATTTAATTGCCAAATGAACAGTTTCACAACTTCACATCTAGGAAGTGGAAAACACACTCTTGTAGAAATATATGTCAGCTGGAGTGCTGCCGTAAAGATGGTAAACTTTATATATATATATATATATATATATATATATATATGTATGTATATATATATATATATATATATACTATGGAAATGAATCCTCATACTACATCAAATTGCATGGAGGGCTTTACCGAGTTCCCATCTGGCACTGGTAAAATATGTGGCACAGAGAATGTGGAGGCGAATTTCCCATTTCTTGCTGCTCTTCACCTCAGCGTTATTGTTCGGTGGAAGAAATAAGAAACGCCAGCCTTATAATTAAAATTAATTTTTTTTATCGACTCTAGTTCTTATCCTCAAACTAATGGCACCAGATGCATAACAGTATAGTTGTACCCAGCGTGCATGGGTGGAACTGCACTCTGCTACCGGTGCTCGAATTTGGGAAACAGTTGTTGTTGTTGGACTCCACTATTTGGCCAATTTCCAACTTGCTTACTCCTGGCCCTGTCTCTATGCCTCACCCTGCTTTGTCTAATTTGTATTCTACCTGCAGGTGGACATATATTCCCACTCCCCCTGCTGTCTCCTTACCGCCTTCCTTCCTAGCTGCAGTCTGATATCTCTACCCAATAGCATTTATATTCCCACTGCATTATTTTCCCTCTACCTTATTTATCCCTCATTTCTCCATCTCTTTTTCTCCAAAAATAAAATGAAAATGCCTAAAATGCATTTATAGTTACTATATATTCAGGGGGTAATTCACGATAGTGCAAAGTGAGGTGCGTAGTCTTCTCCTCACTTCGCACTGAATGATATGCGCTTGCTGATGTCCTGCATGTGGACATCAGCGAGCACTTTAAAGGGATTCCAGTCTCGGCGAGGCGACTCTTTTAATCCCTTTAAAGCGCTCGCTGATGTCCGCATGCAGGACATCAGCAAGCGCATATCAGTCAGTGCGAAGTGAGGAGAAGACTCCGCACCTCACTCTGCACTATTGTGAATTACCCCCTCAATCTGTGCTTCCAAAAATTCTAAATTGTGTCAATCAGGTATGATATTTAGCTATTCATTTTAAAAATTGTGCTTTTAGGCACATTGTCTTATAATATGTATTATCTAATATGTACTGTATTATTTAAAGCACCATAGAAAACAATGGGACTGGATGAGGTCTGTTTAACAACATGGCTGCTATCACTAAAGCTACAAACAGACAGAAGGCAATAATATTCACGTATTTAACTTCAAAGATAAGAGAAATAATTAAGTATATATATATATATATATATATATATATATATATATATTTGTATTTGCTGTATTTTGTACGGTGTTAATGGTCCTTCAATTAGTAACTTGATCAGGGAAATACAGCTGAATTTGGAATTTGCCAAAGCTCTTGATACTGTTATCCATGGCTGATGAAAACATTAGGACAATAGAGCTAGGGAAAAGGTTTGTCCTTGTGAGGTGTGATTAGCCCATTTGACTAAGCCAGGTAAAAGTGGTGAATTGGGGGATCTATAGCAGGTTTACATTTTTTGGATTAAAGCAACAGTTCACTAAATAGACAAATAATATACGGTGACAAAAGTGGCAACAGAAATAGGAAATGACAGGCATTTAAAGGGATTATAACAAAGTGCCAATCCAGGAGATAAGTGGTGACATTGTCTTTAACTATTCATGCCTATAGCCAGTGTGCAGCAACATAAAATGATAGCAGTGCGATGGCTCAGTGGTTAGCACTGCTGCATTGCCGAGCCGGTTTCTGTGTTCCATTCCACTCTGGACTTCATCTACATGGAGTTTGTATGTTCTTCCTGCACCTGCTGAGGACTCCGGTTTCCTCCCACAATCCAAAAACATACATCTCTGTGTGTGACTGAATAGGAAAACTAGATTGTAAGCTCCATGGGGAAGGGACTGAAGTGAATAACGAACCTCTGTAAAGCACTGCGTAATATAGTAGCGCTATATAAAAAATAAGTAAATACAAAAGAATGTAGTTACAATGATAATCTGCTTTATGCAGATCCATGTAAAAGTGATATAACATTGCTACTATCTTGGTTGCATTTGAGACTATTTGGTAGTATTCATCTGTCTATGCCTGGCAATGCCTCAAATATATTATGGGATGGTTTGTATCATTGCAAAGTGAATGTGTCATTTAGTGAATAAACAGAATGATTGTCACTCTGGTATGGGCAAACGGATACAAAGTGTCACAAATTCACTCCCTTGGCAAATTTACTCTTTGTTAAAAGAACTTGTTCACACTTTTTACTGAAAAGAGACATCGTTTCACAGAAACCCTATTACGCCCTCTGTTCCTCCGAGGATATGTCCACAGAAAAGAAACAATATTCTCAGGCTGGAGTAAACCATTATTCCCGATGGAGTCGGTTTTGTGACAGCCACAGCTGGAAAGGTTTTCCATTGAAAAAATAACATCAATATTGCTGTGAAATGGAAATACATGGAAAACACTGCAAAGTGTAACAAGCGTCATCAAAAAGTACGGAGGAGCAAGAATATAACTGGAAGCACAGCCCAATAAATCTGAAAGTCAAAATGGACTTTTCCACTATTTATAAACATCAATATAATAGAGCTTATCATTGACTTCAGGAAAGGAAACCATATACGCAAGCACCCCCCGGTCCTGATCAATAATGTTGAAGTGACCAGGGTAGATAGCTTCAAATTCTTAGGAGTGCACTAATCCAACAACCTAACATGGTTTCGAAATTCCTTGAAGTCCCAAGGCAAGGCCTATCAAAGACTTTGGGGGGAATTCATGAAGCTCCGAAGTGAGGTGCGTAGTGTTCGCCTCCCTTCGGAACAAATGACATGCGCATGCTGATGTCCTGCACGCGGACATCAGCATGCGCATTAAATGGATTCTCCTCCCGGCGAGAGCACTCAAGTCTCCTCACCGGGAGGGGAATCCCTTTAATGCGCGTGCTGATGTCCGCGTGCAGGACATCAGCATGCGCATGTCAGTTGTTCTGAAGTGAGGCGAACACTACGCGCCTCACTTCGGAGCTTCATGAATTCCCCCCTTTATCTCCTTAGGTGTCTCAGGATATTTATCAAAGTCGAAAAGGTTTTCTAAAGGCCTATTGCTGGAGGAACAGACTTTATTTGATTATGTCGGTATTGCCTATTTAAAAATACTCTTTTTGCCATGTAAGAAATAACTTATTTATGCATTTTTTTTTTATATCAAAAAGTTATTTTCGATCTTTAAAAATCCCAAAAATGCTTGATAAATATCCCCAATCATATGTGTCTGTACATGGATTTTAGTAGACTTCTATAGATGCTCTATAAAGAGTATACTGTCTTACTGCCTGGTTTGGCAACTATAGTGCCATGGACAGGAAAGCATTTCAAAGGGTGGTCAAATTGGCGCAAAGGACCATTGGCATCCAACTGTCTTCCATCGAAGATATCTACCGAAGCCGCTGCCTGTCTAGAGCACACAATATTGTTGCTGATGTGCACCACCCAAACCACGGACTTTATTCCCTACTCCCATCCAGGAGATGGTACAGGTATCTCAAATCTACAACTGACAGACTAAGGAAGAGTTTCTGACCTGACTCTATGATCAGACTGAACCTCTCCCTATCAGAACACTAGTTACTATGTACCCCTCCTCTAGTCGCCATCCCCCCCCCTTTCCTTCCTTTTGTTCTAATACTATCCCCCACTTATGCATTATGAATACCCATTCGTGTCTATTCTTTACCACTACCAACCATATCATGCATCTATTGTCAACTTTTTTTTTTTTTTACGTATTTATATATTTATTTAATTAATTATTACTATTTATTAGTTTATTGCTATTGCCATTTCTATTAATGATATTGCTATTCTTCTATCATGGACGCACCTGTAATTTCACTGATACGTATGTTCTCCTGTACTTATCCAGTGACAATCTAATCTATCCAATCTAATCTATCCAATCCAATCTATCCAATCCAATCTATCCAATCCAATCTAATCTATCCAATCTAATCTATCCAATCCAATCTAATCTATCCAATCCAAGTCGGGTTGTACAGGAACGTACTGATCTAAAAGTACCTTTCTTCTTGTTTTTTTGGGGTTCAAACTTTCTATCCCACTATTTCCACCTAGAATTGATTTTAATTAAACCAAATATAAATTCCATTAAATACAAAACAAAGTTAACACTAGTCTGGAATTCGCCCAAAGATTTATTATGTACCTCTGAACGACTGTCTAAGTCTTTTCTATTTATATACATAATTTATGCAAGAATCTAATCATGGAACAATCAGGTCACAAAATAATGAAATGACTTGAGTGAAGCATGAATAAAAGTTGCTGATTGAATCTCCCCCGTGTACCTTTTTTTTGTTTCTTGCAGCGGATTTGCTGGTTAGTAACTTGCCTTTCTGCCTGGCTCTATATAGAGCCACCAGCACACAGGAATGCATTTAGAGTGGTACAGACATCTCCAATAGAGACTACAATCACTCACTATCCATTTTAATACAGTCTCATGACTTAGATTTCTCAAATACACATCAAAGTGAGTGATAGGAGATACATCGAGCGAACACAAGAACATCTCAGCATAACCCAAGGACTGCTCAAGCCAAGAAAAATTGTAAGTAGATTTCCATCTAGCTCTACTTCAGTTACCTTGTCATGGTTATAAATTGTTGGGATAGGTATTTGTGCAATTCAGTTTTAAAAAGCATAATGGTAAATCCCAGCAAATTTAGGCAGCTAAGCAACTGACTGCATCAAATGATTAACTGAAATAGGAGGAATATACTAATCATACGATAAATATCAAAAGGACATCCTAAATTAATTCCTTTATTTCCTAATTACAGAAGAAGTCAGTGCAGACAGATAGGTCACCTGAGTTAAGGTTACACTCTAACATTCAATACATTTTAAATATTAATATCGACAAATGGCAGCTATACAGACGGAGGGGCAGCCAAGGAATCAAAGAAGAAAACCTAAAGGAAGGTGGCTCTGAATTCTTCATCCATTCAGCATCAGAATTTATTTTGTGTAACATTCGGCAGTGCGGTGGTTCGGTGGTTAGCCCTGCTGCCTTACAATGCTGGGTTCTGGGTTCAATTCTACCCTAAACTTCCTGCATGGAGTTTGCATGTTCTCCCTGTACCTGCGTAGGTTTCCTGCAAAACATACATCTGTGTGTGACTGATTCAGAAAACTAGATTGTAAGCTCCATGGAGCAGGGACTTAAGTGAATGACGGATCTCTGTAAAGTGCTGTGTAATATGTATGTATAAAGTGCCACAAACATATGCAGTGCTGTACAGTTTGGTAATAAAAATAAAATGCAGACATGGGAAAATTGCAGTAAACAATACAGTATAAGGATACATCACTTTAAGTGCTTTGTTGAGGTTGACACAAGAGTTTGGAGGTCCCTGCCCCGTAGAGCTTACAGTCTAAATGAATACATACTTTTCTGTTATGAACTGAACAAAGGGGGTTATTCGCTAAAGTATGAATTTGACTGTCAAATTCTCAAACAGCGGATTCCCATAGCAAATCTGCGACAATTTTTCCATAATAAAGTCACGACTGTGACAATATTCTCATTATAAAGACGTGACTGCGACAGTAGCAGCCTATTGCGACTGTCTTATTCCTACCTATATGCAACAATTTGGACTTTAGTGAATAATCCCCTAATTTCTCTTCTTTTAGTATTTCCATTGCTGGTTACTGATGTAAGTTCCTTTGTTCTATAGAAGATGTGTCTCTTTCTAATGCAGGTTGAACAGCTGTTGCACATAATGTCCTCTATGCATTCAGCCTGGCTAATGATGGCTGTATTATGCTCTTACTGCTCCAACATGGCCTGTTGCCATTCCTATGAAAGTCTAAGAGAAATGAACACACATTTTGCAGTCAAGCTGTATCAGACGTTAGTGAATCTGGAGAATAGAACAAACCTGATTGTCTCCCCAAGTAGTATTGCCAGCTCCTTGGGACTACTGCAATTTGGAGCCCGAGGAAATACTTTGGCACAAGTAGAAAATATTCTGGGATACAACGTTCAAGGTAATATCAAGAAAATGTTTATGATTTCTCATGTTTTAAGTTTCAGGGAGCAGTAGAACAAGCATTTAATCATTGTAACCCAATCATGATCAATATCATTGTTCTAAAGGACACAAATACATTTCTGTAGTATTCAGCCTAAGAAATACTGAAAGGTTGAAAACACATAGGTTAGAGAAGTGATTACAGTTTACTGGTAGAGTTTACAGACTTCTGTCAAGAGGATGATTACTAATCCACATTGCCTTCCTTTCTCTTATAATAGGTCATTTCAATTTCACTAATCATAAAACTCCCAACACAGTCATTGTGGCAGCACTGGTCTTCAATGAAATAAATGAATTTTATGGGTACAAAAATATAACCATCACGGGACGCCCCGTGCGAGGACATGGGAATAGGGCCAGACTCGTACCAGAAATCACTTTTGGTATTCTTCTTCCGGGAGCTACCAGAGCAGTCCAATCAGGGAGCCATTATTAAAGGCTTCAGATTGGGTTCAGGCCAACAGCAGATAGAACTTATAAAGCAATAGTAAAACATATGGTGAACATGTCCAATTCAGTCTCTCTTTAGTTGTTAAGATGTGTAGATATCTCCCAGAGCTGTTGCTCCACAGTAGAGGGTTGTCTGTGTTCACAAAAGCATCTGGTTCCTGTGTTTACCCTCCCAGCAGGGTGCCAGGATATACTGCAGTAAGGCTAGGTTCACACTAGAGTATTATGTGCAGCGCATAATATGCTTTTGTGAGAAAAAAAAAAAATAGGTCTGTGTAAATCCTTATAGCCCTTACCTTGTTCTGGATGCACTAGCGTATGACGACGTACATACACTGCATCTGGAACACTTGCTGTCGCATTTTTGCTGGCGTATATATGTCACGCACAAAATGCAGTCAGATAAGAGGGGCTATGAATGCCAAGTTAGCGTTCACACTGTCACGGGTAAATACAATAGAAAAATATGCACTGTGCATAATACACTAGTGTGAACCTAGTCTAAATTACTATAGATAGCAAATGGTTCTCCAGTGGGGGAAGGTAATTACAACTAGATGGCAGGCTGATTACTCAGGATTGTAAAGGAGAAAGCAGACCCAAATTCGTTACATACATTTAATAACTATAAATGCCTGGCAGAGGGATCCCCCTTCTATGCTGGGAGCTGCTCCTTTATTGATTTGGGATCCCTTCTTCCTTGCAACCAATAATGAACCGTCACAATAACAATTATTGTTTATTACAAAAATGCCTATTTGAAAGGTATGTGATCAAAAAGATCAATGAATAAAGTATTTAGTTGAATTGCTAGTTATGAAATACATACTTATTTTAAGAGACAAATAAATATTTTACACAACGGCTGAAATCCAGATATATTATAATCATTTAGAACAAACCATGCAGTTTGTGATATACAAATGTTGGTTAAGTTTATTTTCCAGGCAATTCTTTTGTGGAAATCCCTAAAATGCATTGGTATATCTAATATCTATTCATTCTCTATTGAAACATAATTACCAGTATATCCTTTTACGCAAAGCCAAAATTATAGATCCCAAACACCATAGAGTTTAAAAAAATTAGTATACTATGTTGATGTTTCAGGCTCCCTATCCTTTATACCAGCGTTTTTCAACCATTGCGCTGTGACACATGGTCAGGTGTGCCGTTGCAAACTCGGCACTTACCAAGGAGGGAGTCCTGTCAGACTCCCTCCGTGGTCTGAAAAGGGCTCATGTGACCCGATCGGTCACATGAGCCAATAGGAGACCAGGAGTGCATGGGATCAGCACTCCCGATCTCACTTCCTTATTCAGCTGTGTGCAATAGCAGCAGCAGCTGAGTGAGGAAGCATGCTGAGTACTCCGCTGGAGGGGGGTGGGGTAAGTTGAAGCCCCCACCAACCCCCCTGACCTCCCCACAGCCATTACTGATGCCCCCTGACCCCACTATTGCCCCACACAATAAAAATATACCCTCCAGCACATGACTTGCTCTCCCCTGCCCCAGACATTCCCCCTTGCCCCAGATGTGCCCCCTCAGCCCGATTGCCCTCTTCAGC
>WMED01023388.1:0-11457 GCA_019650415.1 Pipa parva
TGAGGTTTAACACTGATAAATGTAAGGTTATGCATATGGGAAGCAGAAATGTGTGTCTAGATTATTTTCTAAATGGGAAAACACTGGAGAAAACCAACATGGAAAAAGATTTAGGAGTTCTAGTTGACAATAAACTTACTTGTAGCAACCAGTGCCAAGCGGCAGCTGCCAAAGTAAATAGAACGATGGGGTGCATCAAAAGGGGCATAAATGCACATGACAAAAACATACCAGTGGGCACTAGTGCACAAGAAATATGTGGTTGAGCTTGAGTGGTTTCAAAGGCAGGCTACTAAAGTAATAAAAGGAATGGTCAAAATATAGTACAAAGAAAAATTATCAAAACTGGGCTTGTTTAGTCTAGATAAAAGAAAATTAGGGAGGACCTAATAACTATGTATATATTAGAGGTCAGTACAGAGATCTCTCCTATAATCTATTGATATCAAGAACTGTAAGTATAACAAGGGGGCATCCTCTGCATTTAGAGGAAAGAAAGTTTCTGCATCAGCATAGAAGGTTTTTTTTTTTACAGTAAGAACAGTGAGGTTATGGAACTCTCTGCCTGAAGAAGCTGTCATTGTTGGTTCCATTAAAGAATTCAAAAGGGTTCTGGATGCTTTCCTTCAGTGCAAGAACACTAGATACGTTTTCCTAATATGAGGATAATTGGCTCTTGCCTCATGGGTTTTTTGCCTTCCTCTGGGTTGATATTGCAGTTAGGCTAAATGTTATTGTGTCTTTTCAGGATCCATAAGAAAAAAGTATTCTAAGTTAGGCAGAGGCATTATTTCTTTTGTGTCTTTAAAGGGGAACTATATCCAGATTGCATCTTTACATATGCAGTACTATACCTTAGTGAGAAGCATTTCTCCCCAGTAGTTATTTCATGTGAAGCAGAATGATTTATAACACAACACTGGAAAACTCCTGCATCAGGAAATGTGTGTGTGATGTGTACAGGCCAGTTTTCCATGAAAAGATACCCTCCCCCGGACATTTTTGCCTAATGTGTAATGTAACGCCTCTGGACAAGTTACCTTTCCCGAGAGCCCAAGCCTCTGTAATCTCCTACATTCCAAATGTAAACAAGCTTGACTGATGAGGCAAAAAGGTCAGCACACTGCTTAACAAATAGCAGTCAGGCAGCTTTTTCTTCTTGTGTTTTAACTTCCTGTGATCGACAGGAAGTTGAGTCAGTGCTGGGGAGAGGAACACTGAAACGCTTAGTGCTATACAGATGGAGCTGAGCCAGAGAAGAGGTAGGTAGGGACATGGAAAAGGAGAGGAACGAGCACTAAGATAGTGCCCCCACTCCAGAAGCACCCTAGGCAGCTGCCTAACCCACAGCCCAGCCCTGACTCCAACTCGAGAAAAATAATATAAGGTTCATAACCAGTCCATTAAATATCAGACAATTGGCTACAGGTTTATAACTGGCCAATTTACTTTTTATTTCTTTATAAAAAAGGAAGCATTCTTTCAAGTCTCCAAAAAAACTTTTTTATATATTTTAGCAGGAAAGAATCTGGTGAAAAAAGTGAAAAACATACAATTCCACTTTTATTGAGTGATTTGGCGCCTAATTTTCCTTGAGCAATCTAATTTAGCAACTAATTTGTTTTAATGTTTACCATAGGTGCTGCTTGTGACATTTAGAAAGAATAGGGAATACTATGGCCACACCAGCAGACCAGATCATAGCAGAGTTTGCGATAGACCGTTCTGAGGAATAAAAAAGATAAACTTAAAGTGTACTTGTCATCTCAAAACACTAATCCTAATTTAAGTTGTACTAATGAAATAAACGTTTTGTAAATATATTTGTGTTAAAAAAAATGTACCTTTTATACAGCGTTTCTCACTGTCATCTTCTATATCAGCCTGCCTTTAATTTCCTGGGTTGGGTGATGATTGACATTATAGATCCTCCAATCAGATCCCTGCTAGATTGTGATTTAAGGGATCTGATTGGGAGGAGCTATAATGTCAGTCATCATTTAGCCCCACCCACCTGACTCAGGAAAGAAAAGTCGGACTGGCAGGGAAGATGACAGAGAGAAATGCTATATAAAGGAACATTTTTAAATACATATATATTTACAAAACGTTTATTTCATTAGTGCAACCTAAATTAGTATTAGTTTTGAGGTGACAGGTGCACTTTAAAACACTTTATCAGTTTGTTTAAAGTCTGATAACTTTATATTTGATTTGTGCTTCCTAAAAATCTGTGTCTGTAAGTATGTCTTTTTATCTTAAAAATGTTTTCACTTTTTTGAGGGATTTGAAGACACATATCTAGATTGTAAGCTCTATGGGGCAGGGACCTCTATCCTCTTATTTCAGTCATGACCTGACACTTAGAGTGATGTATTTTCTTGATTATTTGCTTGTATTTTACTTCACTTGTTCTTTGTTCCGCACTTTACCCTTGTCTGTATTATTACTGGATTGTACAGTGCTGCGTAACCTTGTGGCGCTTTATAATTAGAAATATACATACATAAATGATCAATATGTTAAGTTTGATAGAAAGCAATGGGGTATATAAGAAGCTGTTTATCCAACAGAAAAGATGTTTGCAACCAGAGAAAAGAAGTTTAGTTTTAACAATAACACTTTTAGGAAGGTATAGGAATGTCCGCCATCCTCGTCTTTATAGGAATTTTTGTTTTTGTGGTGTTATTGCTCCTTTAACATGAATATTTGAAAATATGACCAAAGAGTGAGAGAGAGTTTTTAATGTCTGTAATAGAGGTAAGTGTTTAAATTAAGGAGGGAATTCACGATTGTGCGAAGTGAGGTGAGGAGTCTTCGCCTCACTTCGCACAGACTGATATGCGCTCGCTGATGTCCTGCATGCAGACATCAGCGAGCGATTTAAAGGAATTCCAGTCTCGGTGAGAACAAAAGAGTTGCCTCGCCAAGACTGGAATCTCTTTAAAGCGCTCGCTGATGTCCACGTTCAGGACATCAGCGAGCGCATATCAGTCAGTGCAAAGTGAGGCAAAGACTCCGCACCTCACTTCGCACTATCGTGAATCCCCCCCTAAGCGTGCAGGGCTGACTGTTCTTTACAAGATAAGATAACCTGATAAAATGAGCATACATGTGAAGCACATACTGCTTATTTTGGCTTGGTTGCAAAATGACCTCTGATCTATTTATATCTTAACTTATGTTATCATTATCATGTATTCTGATGTCTGAGCTACATAATATCTTTAACATAACATAACTGAAATATGTTTGTTTAAAATATTAATATGTCTAACTTCTTATCTGCAGATCTAGTGGTATAACAACAAATATCCTATTTTGAGCATAATGTATGGTTTTGCTGTTGTAGGTTTTGCAGACCGGGAGCAGGGGGCAAGGACAGATTAAGGGGTCCGGGACTGGTTACTTACTTTAACAACACAGTGCTTTTATGCTGTGAGCTGCTCTGCTGTCAGACAGTTTTTGTCTTGGTGAAGGCGATGAGACATCGGCAATATATCACCTTATCATTACAGAGGGTGTTATGGTCATTTTTCTGCATTCATATGAGCTTTTGCTTAAAAAAAAAATCGATATCGATATGCAGAATAGGAGGAAAACCACATTGAAAACTGTGTAAAGTGTGCTGATTTTCGATCTTTTTCAATATTGATCTTTTTAGAAATGGACGATTTATTTCTTGGTCCGTCATACATCAGAAGTGAAAAGTTCAACGAACAGAAAAATAGTGGCAAAAAGTGGTTAAACAAACTGAATACTGAAATTTTTGTACAAACTATGTTAGTAATGCCATCTAGTTGCCTACAGTTTGCATAGGGGAAATGCCATCCAGTGACACCCAGTTATAAAACCAACTGCCAATGAACAAGAACACCCCAGAAACAAATATTCAATTAGAGTGCCAAATGAGAAAGTTAGGAATGGGATACCTTTAAACCAGCTTACAATTTTAGGGTGTATCAGTTTTTCTAATACCTGAATAAATATTATATATAATATACAGTACATACTATATACCATATTCATTCACACAATGTATTCTACTAAGGCCGATAACCACACGGGTTATTATATGTATTCCGTAACATGTTTATAAAAATCAATATATTATTTTATCTAGGTCCTAGTCTTACAGCAATTAATAAATGCAGAACAATGTAGGTATTACTGTAACACAGTGTGATTAAATATATTTAAATATTATTCCATCTTTGGGCATTGGTGACTTCAATAATTTTATTCATATGTTTCTGTTGTTTTCTTCATTAATGGACTTGTTGAGTATTTATGGATAAATCTGGGTAATTTTTGCCTGTGTTGACCATTATAATATAATTTGGACATTTCCAGTAAATATCGCTGGCTTTTTTTTCTAGCACTATTTCCTTGGTCGTCCACTGGGAAATAACTGTTTGACTGAGAAAATTACTGGCAGGAGCGAAGAGTGTGAAGTGACAGTAACGTATATAAACCCAAGGCATGAGTAAAATAAAATACCATATCCTAGTGTGTTGTCTTGAAAGTTCAATATTACTTTGCTGATTTATATTTCTTCTATTATTACCTTTTTGTGTGCCTCTGAGGCTTCTGAAAAGTCTCTTCCCTATATCAAAGTTTTCTTTAATTTATTTGTACATGAACCATTTTACAGACGACATATATTTTTAAAGGATACCAAATATTTATCTAAATAAGGAATAATTTTCCTAGATGTTATGTGACTGGTTGCGTTGCACATTACAACTCAAAAATAAAATAAAATTGTGAATTGTAAATTTTGAGACTCTGTTTCCTGGAGTTTGTAAATCCTGAGAAAGTAACTGAGTAGAGTTGGGGGCTAATTCACCATTGTGCGTAGTGAGCTGCGAAGCCTTCGGCTCACTTCGCACATGGTGTTATGCGCCCGCCGATGTCCTGCACGTGGACATCAGCGAGCACATTAAAGGAATTTCAGTCTCAGCGAGAACACTCGAGTCTCCTCGCTGAAACTGAAATTCCTCGTGCAGGACATCAGCGGGCACATAACACCATGTGCGAAGTGATGCAAAGGCTTCGCAGCTCACTACGCACAATGGTGAATTAGCCCCTTATTATTGTCAATTTAATATGAACATTAATGTTGACATACGTATGATTACAAGTGGGAAATTGGTGACACCTGTATGGTCCTACACCTTCACATGGATACTCCCTTTTTAAATAAAATGTAGCACCAATTAATTTATGATAAAAATACTTATTTTCCCATTTGGAAGCATTAATTGCCAGTCGGTGTTATTGTGAAACAAATATAGGCTCATCTTTACCAGAACAATACATGCACAAATGTGATTCAGAACCATGAAGCACGGAGAGGGGAATTACATGAGTGAATCAGGTGGTATATCTAAATAGCCATTATATGAGGGGAATTCATCAAGAAGGGCAACCTTTCTAGAGGTCTAGTAACCCATTGCTGTTATCATCCACTGGTATTGGGAAGACTTGAATTCTGAAACAAGAATTTTTATTGGTTGCTATGGGTTACTAGACCTCTGTAAACAATTGCCCCTGTTGATAAATACTGTAAACCCCCTATGTCATTTAAGGCAGCAATGTGTTCATCTGTTGAATTAAGTAGGATAGTTTAGTAATTTCTTTAATAATTGAAAATAAAACTTCATCAATTTCAACCTTTCTTACTCATCCCTAGCCAGGGGATATTTGAGCCACAGGAAGCTAAACAAACCCCGATGAATCTGTCTTTTCCCCCCACTGATTTAAATGCAATAGGATCAGTGCCTGAGTGTTTGTGCTGCTATATCCCTATTAGCTCACATTTAATATTGCAGATAGAAGCAGCGGATTTTTTAGTACATACTGGAAGAACAGTAGTTCAGACACTAAGTAGAAGAACGCAAAATAAATATTAATTGAAAATAAAAGCTACAACAAAAATTGACCTCCAACAACCAAAGAAAGTGATACAATACAGAAAAGCAAGTCATTCATAAAAGAAATTTTATACCATCGATATCGCGATATCGTAATTTTACTGATATCGATATCGCGATATTGTAATTTTACCGATATTGATATTTCGGCCGTATTTCCTGCACGCGGACATCAGCGAGCACTTTAAAGGAATTCCAGTCTTGGCGAGGCAACTCTTTTGCCAAGACGGGAATCCCTTTAATGTGCTCGCTGATGTCCGCGTGCAACACAGACATTTTAATACATACTAAGGGGATAATTCAATATGCAGCGAAGTGAGCTTCAAAGCATTCAGCTCACTTCGCAAATGGTATCATGCGCATGCTGATGTCCTGCACGCAGACATCAGCATGCGCATTAAAGGGATTCCCATCTCGGCAAGATCAAAAGAGTTGCCTCACCGAGACTGGAATCCCTTTAATGCGCTCGCTGATGGAATTTCGATCAGATTTGGAAATCAATCGAAATTCCGATCATGCCGTAAAAATTCCGCACGTGCGGTAAAAATTGCGCGTTTAAAAATTTTGCCCGAATTGGACATATGTCAAAAACATTATGTAGTATGGCTTTATTTGGTTTAACAAGTGACATTCCACCAGTGATTCACAGTCCTGACCATAATAGTGCATAACATAAATGGGAAAAGTAAATTAGATTCAGGAAACTGTTCTGATAAAACACTTATTTAAAGTGTTTTAACATTTGTTACTCTTTTTTTTTTTAAGTCATAGAAGATTTGGACAAAAAAACAAAAACTAAACAAAGAGTAAACACAATGTCCACCTGTACTTACAGTATTTCCCCAAGCTTATGGTGATTTATCAAACTGCTTTTATTTTCCATCTTTTATTATATAAATATGTTATTTTATGGTTAATTAGGGTACACTCTGTAATTAAAACTGGTTTCCTTTAAAATGATATCCACTTCACACATCAACATTGCGCAAAAGCTATTTTACAGTTTTATGTAACTGATTTGTAAAATGCATAATGTGACCAACAGAGGTTCTAGTGAGTACAAGTTTAACTAGCTCTCTCTTTCAACTCAATACTATATAAGTAGAAAGAGTCTGTTTTTAAGTGATTCTGACACATGTGAGTCTGTATACTAAAGACATCTAAAAGTTACTAGACATCCATGCTTTTATCAATACAGATAGGCTCTGCTCTGACAAGATTTAGGGGGTTATTCTCTAAAGTCCAAATTGTAGTGTAAAGGTGTAAATTCACCAGATAAAGACAGTCAGAATAGACTGCTACTGTCACAGTTGCATCTTTATAATGAGAATATTGTCGCAGCCGCGACTTCACTATGGAAATATTGTTGCAGCCGCAACTTTAAAATTGTTGCAGTTGCGACTTTACAATGGGTGAATTGTCGCAGTCATGGATTTTCTATGGGAATCCACTGTTTGAGAATTCAACAGTCGAATTTGGACTTTAGAGAATAACTCCCTTAGACTTTTATGGGGGTGGGGATGCCACACTTTCTGTTCTGGTTTATGTAGTTCTAGAAAGTCTGTGAGTAAAATGTTCCATCTTGGTGAATGTTGAGGAAAGAATATATGGAGCTAATTGCTAGTCATCATGGTTAAGTATTTCACTACTGCCACAAGTTGACTGGGTTAGGTAAACTATCTTTACAATCCATTGTAACTAGTATCTTTGTGAACTTCCCTTGGTGAATAGTGTGAAATAAGCATCTTAACCTGTACAGTACACATGCCACATATTTATGTCCTTATCTATTCAGTGCCTCTAAATAATAGCCATCCAGGGTAACGTGTATTTCATGTATATCAAGTGTGTAAATTCAAAGTAAAGTTAATACAAATGCTGTACTGGCAGTTAATAACAATTAATACTAAACCAACAATTTAAAAAAGGAATACAGTTAAAATATGTATCTTTCTATGAAACAGATCAATAAATTCTGCCAAATTCTGGTTTTTAGTTGGATTTCTTAGTGAAAGGGGTAAATTGGTCTAAACAGATGTTTTTCATGTCAATACATTAAACATTTCATCTCCATGTTCAAATCCAAATTGAAATCTTATCTTTTGGAGCACTAGCACTGATTCTTATAATTGATTTTATGTATATATCATATGTTATCTTTATTTGTTTATGTTTAATATCTGTATTTATTGATTTATTTATTTGTAACTATTGAGCTATGTCTCGACACATTCTACAGCTCTTATTGTCCTACCTGTATATGTAAGTCTTCCTCCTATTTAGATTGTAAGCTCTATGGGGCAGAGATCTCCAACTTCTTGTGTCAACTGCAACCTAGCACTTAAAGTGATGTATCCTTGTGATAATATACTTGTATTGTTTATTGCACTTTTCCCATGTCTCTATTGTATTTGTATTGCTGAATTGTACAGCGCTAATTTTGTGGCGCTTTAGACATAAAATTATACATACATACATACCTGCGCACCTGTACAACTGCATTAATTACTGTAAGAACAATGAAACTAAGGATCTTTCTGCCTCCTGAAGCTTTCTGGGAATTCACTAAAAGGGTTAAAGTTAATAAACTAGAAAAGGCTGGTTTTGCCTTTTCACGTTTATTCCCTGTACATTTCGGCTGTTTGATACTTTCCGGTTGAGTTTTTTTAATGGAAAAGTCACCATACTAGTACTGTAAAGTATTGCTACCGTTCCATTGAAAAATCCAATCGAAAAACTCAAAAAGTATCAGTTGGTAAAATCAATTGAAAAATATTGATCGATTTTTATCAATCAAACAGCTGAGATGTACTCTGGATAAATAAACTCAAAATCAGCTTTTTCAATTTAATAAATTTCCCCAGGTACCCAGATGATTTTCTGGAGTGTAGGAATAGTAAGATGGCAGCCTCCCCTAGTCCTCACTCTGCATCAAGATGTGTTGAAACCAGTGGAATTACTTGAAATTGAATGTTTTTGTCATTTTCATTTATTTTTTTATTTCTATAAATAAGCAAAAAAAAAAAAATCTGAACCCCTTCTATTTTGTACTTGGCACCTTGTTGGTAGATTGATGATGGACTTTAGCAAGCAGAAGACCGTTTAAATGCTGACAAGGTTCTCAGCAAACCCGTACAAAAGATGTAAAAACCCTTAAAATAAATGAATGGCTTGTTATATTAAAGTATATGTATATAGAAATTCTGCTGTCAAAAATCTTTTCTTTTTTTTTCTTTCTCTGATGTGATTCCAGTCCATGTATTATTATTTGGTATTCTGTAATGTCATCCTCTGTCATTTCAAATGCATATATTCAAACTCTTTCAGAAAGTGAAGTCATCCATCTTGAGTTTACTGCCAAAATATAGGAACAAAGCTGAGTTGCAGCAGTCAGTGAAGTAATTTATGAGTCCGACGAAAGTGTAAAAATCTATTAAAACAAATAACAAAAGGAATACAAAATACAATGCAGCTGGCAATCCTAGTGCAAAGCTCTGAAATAATCTCATGCGCTATGCATGAAAAATTAGGCTTCCAGTATTTGTTTGCTGCCGTACAGTTCAGATAATATAATAGCTAATGTCTCCGGATTTGATAGATGACTTCCACTATGTGTATTTTGAGAGGTTATCCAGAGAGGTTTAACTTGCTGTTGCATGAAAGATCATTTGCTGTACCCTGAGCGCAGTCTCTCCTTCCTATCTGTTGCTAGTAGTCAGTGACTACTAATGCCTCTCTGATGGCTCAGTACAGTGACGGCACTGTGCAATAGAGAGTAAAGATGGCTTCAACTCTGCACAGGTTTCTGCTTCTTTGCGCATGATCAGAAAACAGGGAAATAAATCTCTGCCCTTTGATGCACACCACTTCATTCATAAGAATAGTATTTTTGGACAGGCATTTAATCAGAAGATATGGAGCATGCCTGGCTCAGACAGATACCGTCTCATGGATAGTGGAGTAGGAATTACGCAGACTGGTCTGTGATAAATTATAATGTAGCACACAGAGGCCAGATTTACATCTTAGGGACTTAAAGGCAAAAATGTTTGGCACTTTGGCAATTTAGGAGAAATAGAGTCTGCCATAAAGAGATGCCAGGTTCTCCTGTGAAACTTGCAGCACTAAATGAGCGTCCTACTACTAGTTTAGCACAAAAATGGGTTAGTCCAGTTGAATACTAAGAAAGATATGATGAGAGGGATAAATACTGTAGTATTATATGAGTAGAGGGATGAGTACTGTAGTATTATATGATAGTTTATTTGGACTAACAGTTCGTTGTATAAGACAAGCTTTTGAGAGATATTCCCTCTTCATCAGGTCAGAGTGAGTACTAAAGGATACACAGTTTGTAGCAAATTAAAAGTATGTGAGACAGTGTGAGACTAAGTAAACAGCTAAAAGTGTGAAAGTCACAAATAACAGTGGATAGAGGACAGAGGGGTAGACTGACAGTCTAGTGCGGAGGGGGCACAGAGTGGTACTGAGGGGTAGAATGGGGGGAGGAAAGAAAATAATTAATAAAAAAATACAACTTTGTTCTTACTGATGTCTAAGAAAACCAATGTCATTATTTAGTTCACAGTTCTTTGAGTCAAAAAATGTGATCATTTTAAGTTCAAATGATTTTCTTTCCTGTGTGCTAGTAACACGTCCTTTAAATATCTTTATTTCCATGTTCTGGATATTGTGTGAAGTGATGTCCAACAGGAACACAGAGACCTCCTTCTTTGTGATATTGTATAGTGCAGTGATTTTCAACCGGGGTTCCACAAGGACAACCCAGGGGTTCCGTGACACACTGGTTGATCGGCATCATTACTCGACTTATCAGAGAGAGATCACATCAATCTCTCTCTGATGAGCTGGGTAATGATGAAGATAGCTAATGATTCGATCTCTGTCCCTGCTAACAGTGATCTGACAGCGATCACTGTTAGCAGGGACAGAGACCGCATCATTACCCAGCTCATCAGAGAGATCGCAGCCTTGGATCAATCTATCCTCTGTGACCCGTTGGGTATGTAGACGTCAGTGACGTCACACGCGTCATGCGATTTCTAGGGGTTCCGCCAGAAATTTTATTACATCAAAGGGTTCCCCTGAAGAAAAAAGGTTGAAAAACACTGGTACAGTGTATCTGTGTGTATTCATTCTCTTTGTGATGTTGTATAGAGTGTCTGTGTGTATTTATTCTCTTTGTGATGTTGCATAGTATACAGTATCTGTGTATCCATTCTCTTTGTGATGTTCTATAGTGTATCTGTGTGTATTCATTCTCTTTGTGATGTTGTATACAAAGCAGGGGTCCCCAAACCTTTTACACAGCGGGCCAGTTCACTGTCCCCCAAACCGACAGAGGGCGGACTTTAAAAAAAACCTATGAAAATCCCTATGCACGCTGCACATATCTTATTTTAACCCTTTCAGTACGTACCCCGTACCTCTCACGGGGTACCTTCGGGTGGCCAGAAGCACCTACCCCGTGAGAGGTACGGGGTACCTAAAGAAAGGGTCT
>WMED01023393.1:0-11455 GCA_019650415.1 Pipa parva
AAACAGCTTGGGAATAAGTGGTGAACGAAAAAAAAATCGGCTGGTAGTTAAAGGGTTAAGGGAAACAAACTTTTATTTCTTCCCTAAAAGTTTTTTCAACTATTTGTGTAAGCAATTGGCTTAGTATAGGAATTTTATACTGTATGTATGTGTGCAGTTACTATATCAGCATATATTCAGAAGAATGAATACTAAGAAAGAGTGTACAGGGACAAAAGAAGTGGACCAACAGGGCCGGTTCTAGCGCTGGGCAATGTGGGCGACTGTCCAGGGCGCAATCTATTTGAGGGGCGCTGTCACCCACATCGCGCCACAGCAAACGTACCTTTTCCAGCGTTCCAGCGATGCTGCTCCTGTGACCCGCTCCACAATGAGGTAAGTGGAATGCGTTGCATTCCACTTACCTCATTGTGGAGCGGCACTCAGAGTAGGAGTGTCGCTGGAACGCTGCAGTAGGTGAGTGAAGGACGCCGAGCAGGTGTGCGCCAGGGGGGATGGGTGTGTGCGCCGGGGGGAAGGGCCGTGGAAGGGCAGCTCAGCCAGGGCGCCCATAGGTCCAGAACCACCCCTGGGACCAAGTACAGAACTTTGAAGGACCACCACCCTAAATGGAACAATAGAAGAAGCATCATTAACATCATAAAGCAAACGCTTTAAAGGGATTCCAGTCTCGGCGAGACCAAAAGAGTCGCCTCGTTGAGACTGGAATCCTTTTAAAGCGCTCGCTGATGTCCGCGTGCAGGACATCAGCGAGCGCATAACAGTCAGTGCAAAGTGAGCCGAAGGATTGGGAGCTCACTTTGCACAATGGTGAATTTCCCCTAAGAGTCTGAATAAGAAGTGATAAAGATAGAAAAATTACCTTTGGCTCTGTCAACATGGTGTTTGCAAGTTTACACAGAGCAGTCTCCACATGAATATGTTGAGGCTGGAAGGGGGCAATTGAATCAGTTGGTGCTTATTTGATTTTAGTTTCACATAAATGTGCACTAAAAAGGAAGTGGATGAGTTTCATTTACAGGGCTGATCTATAAAAAGTGTAAATTACCCAAGAAGTGCCTTCTATTTTTTTGAAAGGCATTTTTTATAACCTTTCACTGATCATTGCATAGATTGATCTAGTTTGAGTTCTAGCTAGATTAATGCATCAATGTATTAAAAAAGTGCTGATCTGGGCAGCAATGTAAACTCTCAAAGGATGAAAATGTTCCCTCCTGCTCCAGTGGAGTTACTTTGATATGTTAACACTCTCATTTCAATGCAAAGGCATAAACACTTATGTTCACTATATGAAATAGACATGAAAAGTTCATATCAATAACATCATTCTGTGAATTATATTTTACATACAGGAATGTTACAGCAGGTAAGAGAAGAAGAGAGTACTCCAGAGCTACAAAAGCTTAGAGTGCTGGGAGGACACCTGGATTTTCCAGACCAGGTGAATACTGTGAACATTCCTTTAATAGAACTATATCCCAAACCATATTCCTAAGTATAAATACACTTTTCCTTCTCAGGATGGAAACACGCCTCTGCATTATGCTGCACATGCCAATGACCAGGACAGAGTAATAGAACTGCTGCAGAATGGATGCAATCTTCTGAACAAAAATAGGGTAAATCAATCAAACCTTTTATCATTCTGTGGGTATTTCTTTTAAATATGGTATGTTACTCAGCCCAAACACAGTTGTTACAAATAAGGAAATTGCTGGGGGAGCACTGCAATTTCTTTGGATATATTTATTAATTGGGGACACAAACAGGAGAAGGTACACACAGCAGTGTTTAATCAGTTAATTTTATGTGCAGAGAACTCTTTTAACTGATACATTCAAGTAATTCATATAATCTTAATTTGTTAGTAGCAAAGAATAAAAAGGCACAAGAATAAAGGCATACTGGTTGGCAACATTAATATGCCATTTGATTTGGTAGGGCACAGCAAATAAATACTAGCATGTACAGTAATAATGAGGGCAAAATAAAAGTAGAAAGAAAGAGAGAGAGGAATAAATGAGAAAGCAATTGATAAGGGAACGTTAAGTGTATAAGATGAGGAGGAAATGGCATCCATGCAAAAACTGTGGATCAGGAGCTTCATGAAATGAGTTTTCATGGGTGAACAGATGCCCACAAACCCAAGATCCTCAGCATAATGCCAAACGCTGGCTGGAGTGTTGTGAAGGATGCTGTGACTGGACTCTGCAGCAGTGGAAACAAGTTTTCTGGACTGATGGATCATGCTTGATTATTTGGCAGTATGATGGGAAAAATCTGGGTTTGGCAGTTGCTAGGAAATTACAACCTACTGGAGCGCATTTTGCATTCTTTGAAATCTGCTAAAGGAGGGATATTTGTCTGGCATCCCACTTTGTGGAAACAGTTTAAGGAAGGTCCTTCCCTGTTTCAGTATGATTGTGCCCTTGTGTACAAAGGGAGGCCCATAAAGACACAGCTTATGTTGAATGCACAGCCTCTTACTGGGCACTGTAACTAGGAAGTTTGCAATGTAAGAAGGGTATAAAAACATGTTTAAGGGCTACTAAATGAAAGGTTTTTGGGATCCCTGTGACATCCCATGACAGGTAATTAGTAGATGCAATAACTAGATGCAGTGACAAGATGGAAATCACTCTATTAGTGGGTCTTGGTCTCTTTTTTCCTGTTGGTTCCCTGCACTTCAGTCCAATGCTGGTTTCTTTGTTTCATTGTTCACAGAGTGGCCTTACTCCTATGCATTTTGCAGCTTTCGGTGGAAATGTGGAAGTTTTACAAAGACTTCTCTCTCAGGCTCCACATTCAGTTAACCTGCAGAGCATCAAGGTATAGCACAGGCATCTGTACTGTATATATTTATACATAAAGCAAAGGCTTTTCATTCGGGCTTTAATAACACTATACACTTTACATGTCTGGAAATTTTCTCTCCCATGTACTTCTCATGCTTTTCCTATGTCTTGAGTCATTTGCGGTCTTGGCTCTTATGGTCATTGCCCAGTCAGTTGACCCATCTTATAAAGCTGTTTATTCCCACTACTTCTTTTACAGGGCTTTACATTACTTCATGAAGCTGTTCGTGGCAAAGCAATCAATGCTGTTAAGTTCCTGATAGACAATAAAGCTGATCCAAACCTGCAAGACAAGGTTGTATTTGCTGGATGATACAAGTAGTTGTACATTGCACACATGCCAGGGCTTATTTAGCACAGTGTAACTTGAGTGGGGCATTGTTGGCTTTATAGTAACCACAGTGGTGGATTACTTTTACAAGGTGTATTTCACACAGGAGGGTTCCTTTAGTTAAGTAAGTCTCATTACACAGTCAGTAATCCACTTAGTAGGGATAAGAAGGATTATGTCTTTTCTGGTATCTAAACTTTGCTCCAGAACTCTAGTTCATATGTTGGATCTGATATAATTCATTCCAAATCCACAGGTCCAGTATGGCTCTATTATGAATAATAAGGATAACATCCCCACTTTTTACTCCTCGCATTGAATTCATTTAATTTGATTTCATGTAACCTAACTTTCAATGAAAGTACTTGTTATAAATTTTCCTGCCATGCCTGCATTCATGAATGATGTTCAGAGCTGTTTGTCAAGAATATACAGTATCTATTGCTAAATTGAAATTCTTTGTTTTGTACATTTGTGGAAAGATCTTCTGAAATGTTTAACTCCCAATTCTCCACTATTTGTGTGTGCAGGAAGGTAACACCCCTTTACACCTGGCTGCATCACTAAAACCTGCCACTGTCGCTGTGCAAATCTGCCAGGCTTTGCTGGAACATCCAAGAACTAATCCAAAAATAGAGAATGTGGTAAGAACTTGGAACAGAGCAGTGTGGGTCAGAAAGACAATTAATCATATGATCATTTATATACGTTTCATCTCTTGTAAATCCTTGAAAGTATTTGCCAATTTAATTTTTTTTTTACAATCTGCATTAAAGGTGAACTTAAGTAAGAGGAATATATTTTTAATTGACTTTGTAAAAAAATATTCTTCCTCATCCTGTAACTTTGGTTTATTGAGATTTCTTGCTCTTCAGAAGTATAGTCAGTGACTGCATCACTCATTTTGGTAGTTCATCTTTTGTTTGCATGTAGCAGAGTGTTGTCCTTTCTATGTAATTATCTCAGAGATGTTAAACTTGCATGTGAGGTTAGGCTACTCTGTCCTTTCTACTTGGGTCATTTCCTGCAACTTTATTTCATGGAATAGGTAAGTTTACAAAGAGATCTGTCTCTGAACATTGTTGGCAATTACGGTATGTGCACGCACTAGTAAATATTTGTTACAGTTGTAATTTTGCTCCAGAATTTGGGGGTTTGTTCAACAATAATCATTCCTGCTGTGTTGTAGGTTTTGCCAATTTTGCCAGAAAACCCCCTTTCATTTTCCTATAGATGTAAGAAACTTTCAAGTTAAAAGGAATTGGAAATCCAATATTATAAAACCAGAGAAAATTGTTCTGCTGATAACCAATAACCTTAGACACTGCTCAAAAGAAACTGCTTATTTGTTCAATGACCAACAACTACCTGCTATATTACACATTGCCCTTTGGCTTCATTTATACTTTACCTTCACCAACAGATAGCCAAATATATTGCACGTTCCTTAGTGGCCATTGATCAGTTACTAGCAGACGTGCAGCCAGTCACTTATATTGAGCATTCTTGCTCAGATTTCATTGACATATTAATATTTTCAGGAAATTCCAGTGACAAAGACTCCTGTGCAACTCAAAATATACATAGTTACAATTCACAAGGAGTCTCACATCACATATACCAATTATCTTACGACCCATGAAATAGGGATTTAAAATCATCTTGTTTCATTGGGATTAATGATAAAATTGTTTGATCTCCTCTTTTGTAAGAGAAAATACATGAAATACTAGAGTAGTAATAAGCCATTAATTTCATAATTATTTATTACCATTCATTTCAACTTTATAATTTTTTTAAAAGCAAAATCTTCTAGTTACAAAGCTTAACTTACGTTGGCAACATAAAAAAATATGTAGAAGAGGGTTTATCTTTGCCATTCAGTATTTTCTGGTTCTGGATACTTCTTTTTCAGAATAAGGAGAATTTTCTCTTCAGTACTGTGAGAGCAGCAGCAATTGATGGAACCCAGGACTCATTTAATCTGGTTTTCCTTGCTCTTCGATTCCACCCTGACTTTCTCTGCCGAAACTTAGTAAGCATATTCAATGAACTACAATAAACAGTGTTTCCCCAGTCTATTTTTATGTTTGTCATATAATATATGTTTAACATACTTAGTGGGTGATGAGAATTCTCTGTTTGATGAATAACCCCATCAAGGACCAGTAAGCCACAAAGAAAAAAAAAATCCCCATGTGTTTTGGCATGTCACTGATAGTGCCTAATACGTTATTTTTTAAAGTTTACTTCTTGATTCAGGGAAATGCATGAATGTTTCAACAGGAGAAATTGTTCAGTAACTCATATCAGTCGATCAGCAGCTAGCCTTTACTGCTAGCAGGGAGCAATGGCATCCTCTTAATGGCATTTCCTACATAGTCATCTGTCTTCTTTCAATACTGTCTTCTCTTATTGAGTTACATGATGATTCATCTTCAGAAATAGGAAAAGGACATTGGAATCACGCCAGAGAGTCCATATTTGGTTAAAATTTTTTAGAGCATCCGCTTAACTGATATGTAAACTTAATAAGAGGTAGATTTGTATCTAACTACATTTCCCAGTAGAAGGTGGGGGGCAACTTTGGTTTACTTTTCAAAGTACAACAGAGTAACAATCAGAATTCTAGTACTTTCAAGCACAACAAAATCATCAAGTATGTCAAGTCTTGGGGTAGAAATTAAATTTGTGGTTTTCTATCCTTAGCCGACTTTACTAATATGTTCCAATGTTCCAATAAATCTTTTTTTAGAAGTTTCCAGTTATAGATATTTCTATATGTGACCATATGCTTGCAATGCTTTTATCAGGATGGTTTAACAGTCCTGGATGTTGCCAGAATGGAAAAAGCTCCAAGAACCATCATCAGAAATATTCAGGAACAGACAAAGGTGTGTGGTGTTATAGGAGACTGGGTTGCTTAAGCCAAAGGGTTCAAGATTTGTAAAAAAAAAAAAAAGATTCATTTGCAGTGGACGATTTGAATTCATAAGATTTTATTTTTCACTTCTAGGAGCAGCAAAGAATATTCCTTGAGCAGTCTCTTAATACCAGTTTTCCTGTGCAGTCTTCTGGGGATTTCCTCAGTTCCGATGTATGTTCTAAAGAAAAAACTGAAAAACACAAACATGGACCAAAGATGAAGCTGTTTGTCTGTGGGCACAGTAGTGTAGGGAAAACCACATTCACAGATACATTAAGAACGGTAACTCTTGCTTCTGTACTGAATTGATTTTCTTCCTGAATCTTAATTTCTTGGACCTGCTATATATCCTTTAGCTGGTAATTAAATGTTATAATGCTTGGTGCTGCTAGAAAGAGGCAAAAAGCTTCTCACTAAGGTATAGCACTGCATATGTAAAGATGTAATCTGACTATAGTTCTCCTTTAAATTATTGTTATATTATTAAATTATTATTATAGCTGTGTATTATTTCTTACAGATAGGATTATTTTCAAAAGTTCAGTCCCCTCCCTCTACAAAAGGTGTGTCTTTGTCATACACAGAGCTGGAAGGTGGGTAATTATGTGAGAGGTGACACTGAGAGCAGTCCTTGTATGCTATAAGTTCCCAATTTGGATCCTTTCTTTTTAGCCAGCACTTTGGTTATCTGGGACTTTGCTGGTCAGATGGAGTATTATTTCACTCACTCCCTTCTCCTTGCTACTACTGGAGCGAATACTATATACTGTCTAATCTTTAGTTTGGAAGGGGTGGACAGTGACTACCAAGGAGGACAGAAAATGGCTATTGAGCAGGTACCATTTAGTAAAATTTCTTCTGTAATAATTTGTGTATGAATAAAATGGATGTGGAGTGGGGATGGAATACCAAATGTGTAAAATGAAAAGGAGTCCTAAGATAATATGACTTGTATAAAATGTAGGGGATAATAGAGAAAAGTTCATTTTAAAAACAACTGTGCAGCTGGCAAAAGTAGAATAAAATGCCTGTAAAACAAGTGTCATACTGTCCTTATTGGCTATGCAAAAAATGGCTACTGACACTTTCATTTCTTTGCTATGGGAATTCTCTGTTTAGTGAATTAGGAGTAGAGAATTGGAGCATAGCGACCCAACATGATGAGAATTGACTTCAACAGTTCAGTTCTCACTTTAATGAATAAACCCCTAAAACTCTACACTGGGGAGTTGTCCACTTCCTAAATCAACTTTTCTGTTAAATACTATTTTCACTGCAGCTGACACTGCTGCAACTACCTGATGAAGTTAAGCAGTGGTGTAGGCAGAAATACCTTCATTTCATTGGGGGTTAAATTTGCCCTCAGTTGCTGACCCCTGCCCTTGCTTCCCAACCCCCTTGCCACAATGGGGTGCGGTGCCTAAAATAAAATCTGACCTACGAGACCAGTAGCAGTAAAAATTAGAACCTTAACAATCAAATCAAATAGTTGGAGTTGAATTAGACATAGACCCAAAACACATGGGTCTGCACACGTCTCTGCTACAGGTTAAGGCTAGATTAAATCCCTCAACATCAGTGTAAATTTACAATATCTTGCACCAGAACCAGTCCACACTTATGGGAATCTTCTGCTTACAAATTGTTGGCAAGTACATTATCCTCTTGTGTACCAAACTGAAATGATGGGTAAAAATATAAACAGTCAAGTTTTATTAAAGCCCGCCCACACATTTATGTTACCCATTTGGTAAAATACACCTTTTATACAGTAACTGCTCAGCGGGTCACACAATTGTAACACAAGATGGCTTTCTCCCACAGGTCATCTACTGGCTAAGATTTCTGAGTGTAACTATCAACTTTCAGGGTAGGCCAAACCTCCTTCTGATTGGAAGCCATCTGGATAAACTTCCCAAAGACAATGGAATAGACATTGGTAAAGTGTTTATATGTAAGATTTATTTAATTTATTGGATTAAAGGCAATTGCCATTTAGCTAGAATTGGTAGGATATGTGGGAGTAGATGTTAGACAATGTTTTTCCATTGTGTGTTTTTTTAAATACACATTTAGTTAACTTCTTTATTATTGTCCTGCTGGCTACAAGCTCCTGTCATTTCTCAAATGTAACATTCAGCATTTTTGCCTGACCCCTTGAGTGCTCCAGGGACCCCACTGTTCAGCTTAACTAGTGACCTATTAGAATTGAATTTGTTCTTCTGAAGGAGAAACTTTTGAAGAGCTCCTAACTTTGGGTTTCTGGCCTATTATCTTGATTTGGGTGGTGATGACATTTTAACAGTAATAACTCAAATTTTTCCAGTTATTAACTCCTAGTCATCTAGAAAATGCCTTTGACAGATTGAGTAGCAGTTTCTCTGCTTTGTATATAGATGTGGATTTTGTTGCTGGGTTGGTTTCAGCTTGTTAGCTAAATGAAGTAAAGCTAAGCAGTCAGCTAAGATAAATGGTTTTCTGACTGCTTAGTTGAAATACACTTGTTGAAGTGGAACTCCAGTCTAAGAATGAGAAGGCTTTAATTAACAGATCTTCGTAAAGCTTAGCTTTTTGTTATGCACTTTATTACTGTAACAGATGGCTACACAGCACAGCTTGGGGTACAGAAGGCAGACAGGAATCGCATGTGTTTTTCATTACAAAACAAGCTCCTGATTAATTGTGATGCACGTGCTTTACAAAAAGCTTTATCTGCTAAGATTATTCAAAGCATTCTCATGCCAAGGCTGGAGATCCAACAAGAATAATTTCATATTTTGTCCAATTAGTTTTCTTGTTTATTTTAGTTTACGGTCTTTTAATACCTAAATACCAATATATTCAATAAACCACTCCTCTTCCTCTTACCTTTTATGTTTATTATTCCTGTCATACCATCCTCAACCACAAATAAACCTTTTTGTACTATTTAGTTGACATTTCCTGTCTCTTGGCAACGAAATTCCAGTGAACTGTAGTGTTCTTTACCTTTTTCCATTCTACTACCTCTCCTGCTTTTCTCGTTCACCTCTTCCGGGACATAAGTTCATTTATTAGCTAGTATTCTTGCTCTGGCTTCTGCACTTCTCTTATGAACCAAAATGTATGGGAGGGCTTGGCAGGTTTTATTTGATAAGAATACAATATTTTATAGGGGAAGGTAATCCGATACATTTGTAGAGCTTTAGGTAATGTCTTCTTTCATATTCCATTGAAGCTCATCAATTCTACCTCAATGTGGTGGAGCAACATCAAGAATTGTTCAACTGCTTTCAGACTAGTTTTTTCCCCATAAACTGTCAAAGCTCAGCTTCTGTTAATATTGTGCGAAATGAATTGGAGAAGATTGTTGTACAACCCCTGCAGGTAATGCACAAGAGCAAATCTGTATGAATGTGTAAATATATTTAAATATTTTTGTTTGCATATATATCTACTTCCAATTGCAATACATTATCCTCTTCTTTTGTATGAAAAGTCTTCTGTCTTTCCTGAATGGATTCATTTGGACAGTTAGATAGAAAGTGAAAGTGACCCCAAGTTCTGTTTTCTAGTTATGTAAGCACAGCCTGAAATTTCTCTTTCTCTCTCTATATATACGTACTGTATATACAGTATTTAGATATATGTATGTTACAGCAACTGCCTTTTTTGTGTTTATGTTTGTAACATAATCATATTTCTATAATATACCTTGCATTGGTGAAATACTTTATCGAAAGTGGCTGTGTACAGGGAGTTGTGACATGATCTATTTCAGAAACTAATGATGTTTTTTAAATGGAAGTGTCATTGGCTTAAAAAAATCTGCACATAGCGCTGTGCTCCACTCATTTTTTACTGTCCCTACTGTTTGCTTTCAAAATCTGATAGCCTTAACTTGACTGACCTTCCCTGTTTTATGCTTGCAGGCAAACATCAATAATTCTATACCTGAAATTTGTCAAATTGTAATGGAGAGAGTCAGGCATTTTTGCTGCCAAAAGGTAAGTATCATTAGGATGTCTAACATCAGTCAAGCCATAAATATTGAGTTATGAGTCACTATTCAATTCCTGCCGTTACAGTTGAAAGAAACCTACCACTATTATACAGATACTGTTATTTGCTGGCAGGTATTCCCATTGCTAACTACATTTACTTTTGCTTATTTTATTTTTCTAATTGTATTAGTTTCAACAAACCAACTTTTCAAGTAACAAAAATACAATTTTTCATTTTGCTGGCAAAAATGTTTGTTTCTGGCTAAGATTAATTGACCAACATACTCCATGGTCTGTACCTACAATAATGATTTCAAGTTTTGTTTTCCCTTTTTCAGTAAATGTTATGAAGGTAGAAAAAAAACAACAAACAAAACAGTTCAGCAAACAGTACGGAGCCCAAAATAAACAAGCAATAAAAATCAATAAATAATGATAATGTTAATAATAATTAGTAATTCAAACAATAGTCCAATAAAGGTCAGTATATGCGCTTCCACAAAGGGTATCTTTCCAAAATACCCTTCCGGAAAATGAAACAAAGCAAATGATCCTCCTCTTATCGAACTGGATCTGTGGAATCGCAAAAGAAAAAGGAAGAAAAATAATCTTCCCTAAGCGTGATATGTTTAAATTGTTGTCACCCCACACGTGCAATGAAAAGAAATAATGTAATGTGCAGTGTAGGTAATTCCAAATGAAAAAAGAAAAGGTAATTCTTTTAAAAGTAGGCAAATCTGCGACAATATTCTCATTATAAAGATGCGACTGCGACAGTAGCAGCCTATTGTGACTGTCTTTATCTGGCGAATACGCACCTATACGCAACAATTCTGACTTTAGTGAATAACTCCCTCTAAATGCAAAATACTGACTGTAAAAAAACACTGGTTGAACACCCCATGTCCAATTTGCACAGGTACGGTTCCAGTGGTGGAAGGACTTTGCTGACAATCTTGCACAAAGTGATTTAAGGTGCATCTGCCCAATGACATTGCTGACAGCAGTGGAATATCTGCATAATATATCTCAGGTAAGGTAGGAATGTAGATGTAAAAAGCACAAACATTATAGGGTTTATTTATCAAAGTGAGAATTCAACTGTCAATTTGAATTCTTGTCACTTCAGGTCGATATACATTCAGGTAGTCACAAGGTCTCTAACTCTCTACCACTTATTCACTAAACAGAGGATTCCCATAGCGAGGAAGCTATGCTGTTAGTAGTAGTTTCTTGTACTTTATCTGGCAAAGTAAACTGGCAAATGCAACACAATATACCTTGTCAAATTTACTAATGCTTGCTGAATAGACAAATTACCCGTGCGCATGCACATGTAATGTGAAGAGCTCCGTAGGTT
>WMED01023396.1:0-11454 GCA_019650415.1 Pipa parva
TGGTGGAACTTGCACTATTGGTGACTGACTAAATACTTTTTTTCCCCACTGTATATCACTCACATTTTCTGGTGCAGAAGTTTTGAAATGCTTGCCTAATAAATCACCCTGCTTCTGAGATGAAACATCTACTGGGGAGAAATGCTTCTCACTAAGGTATAGTACTGCATGTGTAAAGATGTAAACTGACTATAGTTCTCCTTTAACTTGCTAAAACTGCCTGCAGCCATTAAAATACAAAAAAGTTGGAGGCAATGTTTTAGTGGGTTGAAAGAAGAATGTTGAACAAGTGTGGCAATACATTCACATTTTACATAAATTATTATAGGCCCAAAAGTCACCAAGCATGAAAAAGCTAATGTATCCTTAGCTTAAAGGGATACTCTCTGCAGAAAGCCGGCTTTAACTATGTATAAAATAATCAGCAATACTGTGGAAAGCAGGTGAAGTTTGGAAAAAACAATCATTTCTGTTTAGAAAAGGCTAGGTGGTGTTTGTATGTGGGTGTGTATTTCTGGCACTGAGAATATTTGACTAAGTTTATGGCAGAGATTCTAAAGATACTCATAAACTAAGCAACAGATGCATCACACTAAAGTAAGAGCAAAAAGTTCTTCATTAGAAAGACTTGGGTTTACCTGCACAGCAGGCAGACGAGGCAAGGACCAGATTTTTTATTTTTAAACTAAGTAGAAAGACAAAGTTTATTTTAACAAAACAGAACAGTATTAAACTCAATTAAACAAAGTGAGTGAAAAATCACATTGTGCTGATGAAAGGGGAACAAAATTATCAAAGGGCACTGTTCCTGTTAAAAACACATTCCACATGGGTGTCAAACTTATTACATCTGTACCAGTTTGTGATTTTGTAGTTTTGCCCCTGTTGTTTTACTGATAAAATCTCACTGTATAGTACCAGGCTATCACTTTTTAGCTTTGATATTAAATTGATTAGATTTCATTGTTTTGTTCCAGGCTGTGATTTCTTTTGATGTCAGGATGTTAAACTGATAACATTATACTATAGAGTACCAGTTTCTGTATAAATTTGTCACTTTTGAGTTTTTTTTCTATGCCATGCCCGAAGAAGAGGCCCAAGTAGTCTGGAAATCTTACATTTACCATCTATTCCATTAACCAATAAAAGGTATCACCTATACTCTTACTTGTCTCTGCTTACAGGAATGGCTAACACGGTGCTACACTCTACTGGTTTAAAGAGAATTACTCATTGGAATGGAGATGCCTGCCTATTGTGACAGGTTTTTAATTAAGTTCAGGTAACCAACTGAATGTGATTGTGAAAATTACATAAAAGACCCTCCTGTTAATTGCAAAGTGAATCCTGTCTATCCAACTGGTGTCCCAAAGTAGTTATATTGGGTAATAGATATCCTGGCATTGCTGTGCTACTCTAATCTTCATTTAAGATTCCAGTGCCATAGGTTTGTCAGTAAGGGCATTCCCATGAGAAATTGATATCATTGTAAAGGTAAGGAGAGAACATTTTAACTTTCTACCACTGTAAGCAAATCAAATAGTTGCTTTACAGATAATAGAAGACATGTCTGATCCAAGACTATCACAAGACATGATAGATATAACTTGTGCTGACTTGAGAAATCCTATCAATATGCTGTTCGGTCTATAGTTTTATGCTAGTTAAGTACTGATTAAGTTCTTTAAATTGCTTTACATGAATAATATTATCAAGGCAAAGGTTGATTGCCCTCCATGTTTATCTTATAAAGCTTGTATATTTATTACTGTTTGGCAAATGCAATTAACTCTTGCTGTTTTACTACTACTCAAAACCTAATTGATAAATCTCAAATGTAGAGATTCCAAAGCCTTTACAAATAAACTAAAACAACATACCTTTGTATAAATGTTTGTATATAGAAGCATTTTGTAGTTTTTCTTCTTGAAAAAATATTTTAAATAATGCTAGGATTAATTTTGTTGTTTGTCTGGGCTAGTGAGATCCCAATAACTCACAACCTGCAGGTCTGGAGACTGTGCTGTAAAATTAGATCTTTATTAGCTTTCATTGAAGCACAGGTGTCCGTTACAGGTATGTAATAACCAAACATATGAGGTGAAACTACTTAAAGGAGAACTAAAGTAAAAAAATAAAAAAGGACTGTTAAAATATTACCTTATACAGAGGCGAATGATTACAGTCACAGCATGATCATGATCATTCTTCACAGCTGACTGGCAGCCAGCACTGCAGCTCCTCCCACCTTGCTTCACCTCAGTTGTTTTAGGGCTTAAACATCATCACATTTCAATGCGGGGGCCAATGAGAACACTCCCTGCAATGAGCATGATGATGTAGAAGCCGTTGAAGCAGGAAGAAGGAGCTGCATGCTGGCTTCTCAGTCAGCCCGTGCGTTGTGAAGGAAGCGTCGGGGGAAGCTTTGGCTGCCGGCTAATTACAGCACAGCTCATGCTGTGACTGTGATCAATCAGCTTTGTATAAGGTAAGTATTTTAACAGTCCTGTTTTATTTTTTTACTTTAGGACTGCTTTAAAGGGAAGCAATATTCAGCTTAGACTATTTACATGCTTTTTATAAAGTGTTTTAAACATAGATCTGCTACATATGTGTGGCTACTTAAAGTATGTGCTATGCCTTTGAAAGACAAGACAACTGGTCTGATCTGCTTCACCTTAATAAATATGCTAATAGCAGTCTGAATCAAAAATCTACCCCTATGTCTCCACTATGTTTTTGCGCCTAGTCTGGTCTCTGTTAAAAAGGCCAGTAAAAAATACCAGTTATTAAAATACAACATTCATAAAAATGTTATCTTTTAAGTTGAATTCAACTGTCTGACTGTATTTTCTCTAAATAGTAGCTATGTTGTATTTGTTTGTTAAACAGATGTCATCCAGTTCCACTCTTTTTCTATGTAGCTTGAGATATTACATAGTCAAAATGTTTCATTTTTTTAGTGTTCCTTCAACTTGTTGTTAGTCAACACTACCAAGACAGCAGCTAAAAATACTAATGCTTCTTTCATCCTATCGACATGGATTATCATTAAAATAATGTGGCTACATGCCCTTCACTTGCTTTCCAACAGTCACGTTTTTCATAGGGTTACTGTGGGGACAGTCAAGGATCTTGGTTCAGTTTTTACTATTTATATTTGATACCCTGTATGGCTAAATTAATGCAATTGGTTATATATAAAGACAACTAAAAATGTTTCTACTTATTTTTTATTTTAATTTCCCCTCCTACATTAAACCCTATGAGCTATAACAGGAGTGATGAGCCAGCAGCACTCGTATACATCCATCCAGGATGAGCTGTGATTTGCATATTGCAATGAGTTTAGTGCTGATGGGCACATAGGAGGGCCCATGCAGGGCTTGTGGTGGTGCATTTTACTATTTCCCCTGAGTACTGGTGAACCCTTTTCAGGTATAGACAAATGGACTACCGCGGATTTAAGGTCAACTGGCAAATGAGGGTCTACTATCAATGAGTAATATAACTAGACTCACCAAACAATGAGCAATTAAACAGACTGTTCAATTTAATGTGCTCTTATGCAAGGTTCACACTAGCGTATGATGCGCAGCGCATCACATGCTAGTGTGAAAAAAAAAATTAGAAAAATACGCTCCGGCATATTTTTCTACTGTACTTACCATCAATAGTATGAATGCTCCTTTGGCGTTCACAGTTCCTCCTCTATCTGGCCGCATTTTGTGTGCAGAGTATCATATGCCAGCCAAAATGCGACACTCAGCGTTCCAGACATAGCATATGTGCGTCATACGCTATTGTGTCCGGAACTTGGCAAGTACATAGGCTTTCACGGAGACGTTTTTTTTTTTTTCACACTAGCGTATGATGCTCTGCGTATCATATGCTAGTGTGAACCTAGCTTCATGCTGTGTACATTGCTTTTGGACACTGTAACTGATGCACCTCAGCATGATTACTCACAATAATTTATCCCACAAGAATGTTTGATAAACTGTAATTTATAAGTCAACCTAACCAATTATCTTACATAGCAAGACCATTTGCCTATGGATAGTGCATGCATGTGTTTACCCAAAATTCTATAACTATAAATCATGTGACAAGCCACCTGAACTGTTCCTTTTCACCACTGTAATTAAAGGAGATCTAAAACTTGATAAATATTTGATCTTACAACAATGTACCTTATGTATAGAGCTTACTGTGACAGTATTGGCACTAATGATCTATGCCAATTGTAACTGGAGGCTGACATCTTTAAAATCATGGCCAGCCTTTCTCCTTAACCACTGGCTCAACACATGCTCAGTGTGCATTTCTTAGGGACTAAGGAAAAATAGGTTGACTAGAAATTCAATGTAAGACTGATAAACATTTAGCGCTTGGAAAAAAAACATGTGCCGCAAATCCCTAAGCCACTTACCTGTTCTGGCCACACTATTCGCAAGTGCCTGAACGCTTGTTGTCGTGTATTCAACAAGCATATGTACGCGAAGCGAAGAACGTGACCAGATAGGAGAAGCTGAGAATGCTTAGGAAGCGTTCACACTGCGCCTGGTAAGTACAATAGAAAAGCATGTCCCGAAGATACGCTGGCCTGAATTTGCTGGCGTATTTTTGGGATGCGTCTTTTGCAAAAGCGCAGCATAGAAATACGCCAGTGTGAACCTGGCCTTATGGATTAAGATCATGTGCATTAGTGTCTGGGTCACTTTTAGTGTATACTGAAACTTAGAACAATTACATGAAGTGTTTTACTTTAGTTTAGCATTTTTACTTTAGCCATTTAAAAAGAAATTCATACTAAACTACACATGCTACAGGATTGTGTACATATAAACTGATATATTGTGTAAATAATTCTTCTTAATATGTACTCATGCAATCAATAAAAATAATTTCCATAAGCCCAACAACATGAAGATTTTTATGTTTGGTGTTAAAAGGGTAATGTTGTAAAAGTATTCCTTTAATACTAGCTACACACTATACAAAATGGAGAAGCTGCATGTTTAGTTAGTGCACGCCTTGTGGTACCATATAAGATAAATTTAGTAGTCCATGGGCGAAATTTATAAAACTTGGAAAAGCCGTTTGCGCTTTTCCGAGTTTAACAACTCAGGAGAATGCTTTGAAGTTTCTCCTGGTAAGTATCGTGAGATTTGACTCATGCGATACTTGCTGCAAGAAACTTTTTTTTTTATTTGAACTTTTTATTGAAGCCATCTTGCAATGAGAACAAATCATTGTTCATAACTGTTTACAGCTTATTGTTACAATTTTATATATATATATATAAAGTGCTGTAACAAACTTTTTTAATTAAATATATCCATTTAAAAGTAGCTAGCTATATTGTATGGCTACCCTTTCCATGGATATATTTAATTAAAAACCGATGCAAATCTCACGATACTTACCGGGAGAAACTTCAAAGCATTCTCCCGATTAAACTCAAAAAAGCTGAAAAGGCTTTTTCTGAGTTTCATAAATTTCGCCCTATATCATGTGTGCACGTAAGGCAATATTTCATTTAAAATATATTTTTAAAAGGGCTTGTGAATATCATGAGCATTTTCCATAAACCACAAGTAAATCTGAGGATTTACATAAATAACAATTATGTATTTTCCATAAACTTACATAAACCACAGGTAATACTGAGGATTTACATAAATAACAATTATGTAAGAATATCCATACAACGCACAATACTGCCAAATGCTCCATATTAAAGGGGGGTCTGTTTAGCTTATTTAATGTGTTTTGTTGTTAACACAATTAATTACATGACAGAAAGCGTGTGTGTTTTACAGCAGTTCAGTTTTGAAAGAATGCTCTGACAAGTTTATCCCTTATTTTTTCTCAGTCCCTAAGAAGTGCACACTGAGCATGTGTTGAGCCAATGGCTAAGAGCAAAGGCTAGACTAAGATTATAAAGATGTCAGCCTCTAGTGACAACTTTAGGGCACAGATCATTAGTGCCATAGGGCTCGATCATCCTAAACTGGCATAGTAAACTCTATACATAAGGCACCTTGTTACAAGATTAAATGTATTTTAGGCTTTAGTTCTCCCTTAACCTTTAACATTCAAAAGCAAGAGCGGCAAATGGGCACACAATGTAATGAAACAAATATCTAGTACACAGAATTTCACTGCCATGAGGAGAAACTAGTAACATGTAATAACAAAATGAAATGAAATTACTTTCACTTAAATGGATTTTGCAGAATTGTTTCTGTAGAAAGATGAATACAGGTGATGCAATCAGTCACTAAAAAAAAAAAGTAATTAGAGCAAATAATTTTGCCTCTGCTTTTGCAAATGGAGAATTACACTACCGAAAAGAGCAATGTGAATTGAATAGTTTATTATTTTCAACAATTTTATCTTGTCTAACCATAATCCCTTTTCACCTTTATTTATTCTGTGAAGTTGAAAGGAATATTGATAACTCACTTAGACCAGCAACACACAAGCTATTTCATAGTTAACTACAATTTGCTTGGATATAACTACCATTGTTTTCTGTGGAGGGAAGATTTACTAATGTTGTTGCCCCAATTATTTTTAGCAGGTAAAAATTAACTGACAACAAAGCAGTATATTTGGCATTGGTCTAGTTTCTGAGGGCATAGAAGTAACTGGCAGCGATCTCACCAGCATTAGCATATGGCTATCATTTTCTGAGGTGCTCTGTTTGGTTACCTCTAAACATATGATTAACTAACGAACCCTAACCATAACCGATATGCTGAAAGTACAGGTTCTGCCAACCTGAACTATTCTATTATAAGAGAAGGAAATCAGTACCTTCGAGCTGTATTGCTATCTGATCGAACTATTGGTGCTAGTATCTCCATAAGGTATTAGTTTATGCTCTGCTAATATCCACAACGCTGTTGTATGACATTCTATAATACTGCAGTAAAAGATAGAGTCTGGTGCCAAATAAGCAAGCAAATAATAGCAGTTCTTGAGTTATAAATAGGCTGAATGGCAGCTCCCGCTTACATAAGCGTACGTCCCAATTCTCTATGGGAAGAATGTGAGACAGCACAGTCCCCCCCGAGGGTGAGATCACCAGAACACTGCCTCCTGTTTTCTGATTGGTTGTGTGCTGGTGATGTCATTAGTCTTAGTTCTATTGTAAATTACCTTGTGTTTTGTCTCCATTTGGGGCTTGATGCTATTTGAGAACTCTTCAAATACTTCTCAAGGGTTGGCCTCTGTAGTGAATGAACAGTGTTTTGCACAGGGGTTCACCCCATGATGGCAGATCTCCCTCATACTGTTATGTAGCTACTTTTTTTTTTTTTTTTTTAACAAGGCTACAATTTTTGCCAGTTTGAGAGGTATTTGGCATACTATTGCCATGCAGTAATTTTAAAATAAGGCTGAAATGCAATACAGTGCCAGAGTTCACTACTGCATTATTTATATTGCCACAAAAATGCTATTAGGCAGCACAGGGCCCTGCTAAGTGTTAGAATTGCTTTAAGAAAATTGTGAAGTGGTTCTGCCATATCAGCTTCCAAATATACCACATTACCAATGCCTCCCAACTTGTTGCCCCTTCTTCTCTGTAGCTTGTGGAATTGCTGTATAGCAGACAAGCTGCACAGTACTGTGAGTGGGCAGGCAACAACTATTGATAAAACAGAAGCACCTTACAATTAACTTACGAAATATACTGCAAAAAATGTACAAAATGAGCTAACACATTGTCCAAGTGTGCCTTCTTATAAGTCTAAAGAAGTCTAGCGATCCCCTTAAAGGCATTAATAATAAGAGTTGTATAAAGACATGTTCATTGGATAAGCAGTTAAAAAAAACTGCAAAATAGACATAGATGTAATACCTAGAGTAGACACTGTATATCATATAGCTTTCCATTTCATGTTATTATTTACTTCACCTTCTATTACTCAATCGGTTACTTTTTAAATAGTGATGTAGTAAACATAGTATCATCAGCAGTACATTATGGATAAATAGTGAATCATTAGCTGGTAAATCGTTTTTATTTATATATATATATATATATATATATATATATATATATATATTTTTTTTTTTTTTTTTCGCTAAAGATATATTAAATGCTCCTGCCAATAGGGGGCACTGAGAAGTTCATTACACTTAAATCAGTCCTTCCACGCTTCGCTAATTAATGTAGTAGTAATTATAGATTTTGTATCTGTTATACCCTTTACGACTCTTAAAGAAGGTAGGGAAAATATTACTAGCATACATTTGCATACAGTGTTAAAAAGCCTTTTTTGACAACTCAGACGGCCATCCAATTTCCTTAACAAAAGAACTACTGTGATTAATTATACTTACCTGATCGATATAGCAGCAGCAGGGCCAGGAAAAGGTTTAATTACGCCCTAGGCAACAATGCCAAAATGTAACCCCCCTGGGAGTCTGCCTTCCATTGTGCTCCATACAGTGCAGCAGTACTCCCATATACTGAACTACAGCGCAGTAGGTAAAGTGGTGCAAGATAGTGTGTAACTCGGCAATTTTTAAATTGCTTTCTCTCACCCACCCTTTTTCAATATTGTGGTTTCCCAATCTTCACTTATCAGATACTGTGCTGTACCACAACACCCCCCATTCTCTATACTGTTGTGTCCCACAGCACTCCACTATTCCCCATTCTGTACTGCACCATAACTCCCCCATTCTCCATACTGCGCTGTCTGCCCTATAACACCAACCATTCCCCATACTGTACTTCCCCCACACCCTCCCCATTCTGCATACTACGCTGCCTGCCTCACAACCACCACAATTTTCTACATATTTTAGTGCCTCAACCTTCACTTTCCAGATACTGTATTGTCCCGCAACAACTCCATTTCCCCATACTGCGCTGCCTCACAAACCCCCATTCCCCATACTGCGCTGCCTGACAATTCCCCTCCCACACTGTGCTTCCCCCACAACCCCCTCCCTACTCCATGCCCTGTGAAAGAGGAGGGGGAGCACTATCTTGGTGATTAACCCCCCTTCTACCTGTCTCTACCTACCTTTTCTGTGGCCCGTCTCTTGCCTGCTGTAGCGCTCCCCCAGCATTCCTCTCTACTCTCCAAAGAGTTATGTTTTAACATTCTGCAAGCTGAACAAAGGAAGTTAAAAACATTGCTGGGGGAGGAAGAGAGGAACACTGTAGCGCTAAGCTCTACAGCAGACAGAACTGAGCCACAAAAGAGGTAGGTGGGGGCACAAAGATAGCGCCCCCCTCCCACGGCCCGGCCCTGAGCAGATGTGCTCAGTACTGCTGCTAAATCAGTATTCATTTCACAGTCCTCAGCCCAGGATTGTGAGATGAATACTTCCCTTGCTGCATCTCACTTCCTGGGTTTGCATGCGACGTTTTACTGCTGTTAGATCGATTAGGTAAGTATAATTAATCACTATAGTTCTCCTTCAACAAAGATGGCCTCAGCTAATATATATGTACACAAGCAGTTATTATCTTTGTTGTGCTGCTGAGGGAGGAAAAACAGAGATGTTGAGCTGAGCGACAAAAGTGGCAGAATCGAAGCCTTGTGGGTTGCGTATCTGTACTTTCTTCAACCCAACATCTACGTATATATTCTGCAGGCCTTTAAATAGACCTACCTAAAAAGCCCTCTTCATCCACAATGATAGTGTAATCTTCTGGTGTTTCGGTAAGACTGAAAAACTTGCACCTAGAAAATAAAAACAGATCTGTTAATTATATACAAAAATAAGAAAAAAAATAGAGAATACAAATTTATTTGTAATGTATGCCAGTATCTCCCACTTCAGTTAAAAATAAACAGAAGTGAAGCATCAGATCAGACTCTCATGAGTAACTCTCATGGCTAAAACATATCCGCTTTAAAAAAGGTGGTATCTTTATTGAGTTTTGCTCTCCAATCTCAGTATGTCTGGGAAATTTCTCAATTTCACTTGTTGACTTTGGGTTTGCTAAGCATATCACAGGTCTTTAGGAAAACTGGCATGTTTGGTAGATAATAACTTGCTAGTTCAGTGCTCCTATGTGCAGCCTATCCAATGTTTCTTGTAAATTACATAAGCAGGCCAAGGACCCCACCCTCCAACCAGCTAGTGTCTGGACATGGTTAATTCATGAAAAAGTTTTTAAAAAAAAATGGCTTTCACTAATTTTTTTTTTGATTACAAGATGGATAAAAAGTTCCAATAACCGATGTTTAAAGAACCAGAATAGAATGTAACATGGCAGCCAAGAATACCACACAAATCAAGAAGCTGTAATAATAAAAACTGAACTCTGAAAGAGAAAGAAACACAATGCCTGATCTAAAGACTATCTAAAGAGGTCTCCTATCTTAAAGTAGAAGTAGTACGAGGGTAGGGAGAAAATCTTATAAAGCTCCTGCATTCTTCATGTTGTGTAACAGCACTGTAAATTGGTGATGGGATGACGGGGTATTTACATTGGAACCAATGAGCCATTTTAACATTTGAGCAAAGTTTAACACAGTTTAAATGGCACAGGGCATGTGACATTCATAACCAACTGAGTGCTGCAGTGTATTTAACTGTGAATACATTTTTTTCAGCATTACAATGACCTGCACTGCAACACCTGCTTAGTCACCAACTCAAGCAGAACATCTGTCATTGGGATGAGATAATACTAGCACAGATTGGATATCCTGTAGCAGTCTCTTCATCCAACTGTGGAAAGCACCAAAGTAATCATAGCTAATAATTTCAGTAAAACATTTGTACAACCCTACTGACTACGATGGCAAAGGAGGAATGCAATGCAATGCAAATAATGCCCTCTAATGTTCTGTTGTAAAGCTAGCCTCTATTTAGGTCTTGCAACGAAGCCATATTCAGGGAATGGACATTTTGATACAGCTATTTACAGTAATTTGTCTCAACTGTGGTATCTGTGGTGGTGCACCACATGTTTAAGCTATATGTGGTAAATAATGCAGGAAATATTCAACTCTGGCCAATAATGCAGTTGCAAAAAACAAACAAACATGTGAAATTGAGGGAAACTTACAGATAAAAAAAAAACTATATGTGAACAAATAAATAACAGAAAAAAACAATACTGTGTGCAATGCTGTAATTGAGGAGAGAAACCTGCAGTTACAAAATGATGGAGATACAAAACAATTTGTGTAACATAAAATTGTAAAATAATTATCTCTTTTAGAAGCTTTTAACTAAAACAATAAATAACTTTATATTATAGTCTGTTCCATATGAAACAAAACAAGTAGCTTACGGAAACATTTATTGTCAAATTGTAAGAAAAAAAATATATGTGTGTGTGTTTTAATAGTGTATGATATATCTGTATATAGTCCATAATTTTTAAAATGATGAGGATCATCAAACCTTGGTATACAGTGGGGAAAAAAAGTATTTAGTCAGTCACCAATAGTGCAAGTTCCACCA
>WMED01023397.1:0-11454 GCA_019650415.1 Pipa parva
GGAGGCGCCCCTAGCATTTGCCTACTCTGCCTAATGGCAGAGCCGGCACTGATCCCATGAGAGCAAACAATACATTATATGCTGTTACTGCATCTGTTGTTGGTGCGCCCTAAAGAGGGAAGATTCATTGATTCTTTTAAATTCAATGAAGAGTAAACCAAATGATAAATTATGCTTCTGTTGTACCAGAATTTCTAGGTTTTGGTTTGAAGATCAACAACCAACCATGTTTTTTATTTTCAGTGCTCTTGATACTCTGCATGATTTTGGTACATTACCAAAACAGCTACATTTAGTGTAAAAAAGTATGATAATGTTCTTCTGACATTTTTTAAATAGCTTTTTTCCCCCTCTATGGGGGTAATTCAGCAAAGTGCGAACTCACCTTGCGATCCTTCGATTCACCTCGCCGAGACTGTTACGCGCTTGCTTCTCTCCTACACACGGACATCACCAAACACTTTAAAGGTATTCCAGTCTCGGCGAGGCGACTCGAGTGGTTGCGAGGTGAGGCGAAGTACCTTTAAAGCGTTCGGAGAGTAGCAAGAGCGTAACAGTCTCGGCAAGGTGAATCAAAGGATCGAAAGGTGAGTTCGCACTTTGCTGAATTACCCCCTATTAGTCTTTTATGAATGCACATTGTGTGTTGCTGGTTTATACTGATATGTTGGCCAAGCAGTAGAATTTCTCTTCTAGGCTGAAATGCAATTTAACCTACAAAAATAATTTGCATTGATTGCATCTGCCTCAGAGTTTGCTGGGGAAAAAACATAAATATACCTGTAGTAGGTTTTCATATTTTTTCTGAAATAGTTATTATTTGAAAAACATCTTTTTTTTTTTTTTTTTTTTTTTTTTGGAAAGTGCTTCCTTTTCAATTTTCTTGAATATTTGACTAAAAAAAAAATATTTACTCTTATTTTGTTTATTACAGGTACATAACCATTTATAATCCTACAGAGCAGGAACGATACTCTGCGGTTTCAGTGTATGTGAGTTCATCAAAAGTTAAAGTTCTAAATGCTGCAGGGAAATCCGTTAAAGCCCAGATTAGTGCAGTTTGGAATGGAGATGTTGCCTTGTCACAGGAAAGTTTCCAGGTAAAAGACTTCACATTTCTTTCAATATTTATGCTTTCTACTAAATCTTAGTGGAGGTAGGATAGTCCTAGCAGATCCTGTTAAATGCTAGAGAATGCTAAAGAAACCCAACGCATCAAAATAAAGATGCAACTAAAGGAAATTTTGACATATACATAATTTTTTGGACTGTAAGACGCACCTGAATTTTGGGGAAAAAAGGCACACTCTTAAATACTGGTAGATACATACGCATTCACGCACTCGCCTATGGGCATGGAGGGGGTGAAGAGGGGGTTTACTCACAGAAAAGATGGCTGCAACTAGCAAAAGGAAAATATAAGCCAGGACAAGTATCGGGACAGATGGAGCCCTGGGAAATGCTGATAGTGGAACTGCTACTGCAGTTTAAAATGGTAAAATTGGACTTATCCTACACTGCTTTTTAAGAAGTTTCTTTTTCTGGTTCCTTCATCAATTCCTCTGCTTTTGTAGGTCAGATGCCCAACAGAGATGTCCAAACACAATGGTGGTGTAAAACACCAACCTGGTCCAACCTCAGCAGGTTAAAAAAACACAATGCAGGAGAGACCGTAAAGATAGTTGCTGACTATCCAGTGTAGTGGAACAGGAACTGGCAGCATCTAGCCTTTTGCACCATTTCCTTCTGCTGTGCTGCCCTCAATCCCCCACTTGCCCCATACTTTTGCTCCCAATATTCACCACCATGCCATACTGTGCTGATCCCCAACACGCCCTTCCTCATACTGCTGCTCCCCCCTTTTTTTCCTCGATGTGGGACAAAAAATGCAAAAGTGCATCTTATTGTCTGAAAAATATGGTAAAGGGATGCTATCCACAGAGAAATAAATATATATGGGATATTATTATGCTCAAATTTTTCAATAATACTTCATATTTGACACATTCTTAAACACTACTATACTATTTATTGTGACTGAAGATATGCTTATATATAGCCTATATATTGTCTGTAAAAATAGAAATGTTATAAAAAGGCACATCTTCAGTCACAAAAATAGTACAGTAGTTTTAATAGTAGGGCTTTAGAGCACACTTTCTGAATGTGTGTTGTGCAAATCAGGCTAGAAACCATGAGTGGGTGAGATCTGTTAAACAACATGTCTGCTATCAGTAGAGATAAGAACAGAAAAAACAATAACATTCATGAATTCCACTTCAAATATATATTTACAGGTGCTGCATTTGACTAACTGCAATGACAATCTAATGCTGTTTTGTTAGTTTTACTGGTCCTTTATAATGGTATTTATACTTTTTTTGTTTTAGGTGTCCTTTTTGGCACGTTTACCAGCTCTTGGCCTGGCAGTCTATCAGCTTATTGAATCAGAAAATTCTGAATCTGTCAAGGCAGATTATACTATCTATTTGCATGGAAGACCTAAACATTCCTTTATAAATAGTAACTTTAGGATCAGAGAGAGAGAAAACATTGAAGATGATCTAACCATTGAAAATGTCTACCTAAAGCTTTGGTTTTCAAAGTCATCTGGTCTTCTGGAGGTAAGAATGAGATTTCAGATGTTAATTGGGTTGAGCTGACATTCATTTAATTGTTCCTTAAACTGTGACATTTATATCAACTATATTCAATTGTTCTTTAATAGGAGTTGACTTTATCTATTGGCAGGGTTTGCAGTATTGAAGTGCCTCAGAAAAGGAGAAAATGAAATAGGAGTAATTTTCTCATTTTCTGTTCTTTGTATGTTAGGCATGAATTTAAAGTCTGCACATGCCTGTCATATTTGTAATATTTTATTTACATTGTTTTCAGAAAATAAATAGAAAAAGTGATGAGAAAACTCATAGTGTGAAAGTCGAATTTATTTGGTACGGAACAACAAACAACAAAGACAAAAGTGGAGCCTATCTCTTTCTCCCTGATGGTGAAGCAAAGGTAGGAGACTATACACTGCTATGATCAAATTGTTTATGCACATTAAAAGGCATGGAAAGTCTAAAAAAAGCTTGATATATTATTATTTAAGCCAGAACAATTTTTTTTTTCCAATATATTGTGTATTTTGTTCATTTCATTATACTATAATCTACATCAGTATTTCTCCTTTTGCTATCTTTTTGTGCTGAAGTTTTTTAACATTTCAAGGCTGTTATATTGTTGCAGTCTGGAACTAAAGCAAGCCTTTCTGTGGAAATGTGCTTGTCTGTAAAAAGATAAAATGTTAGCAGAGTTACAGAGGCATGTGGATAAAAGAGGCTGACTTATTTGTAGAACTGTATGTAAAACTGAAGGATTGTTCTATATACTTTACTGTTCCTTTAAAAAAAAACATGTCAAGTGAAATTCAGGTATATTTCTTCTTCTGGTTTGCATTTTTTTTTCTTTTATGACATTTTCCTGATTTAATGTACTGTTACAACACCAATTACCTCCTTTTCTTGATATAAAATCTTGCTGCTCTGATCTGCCTTGGGGCGGATTTTTTGCAGTTGTTTCTACTGTGCTTGTCCATTCAATGCATTAAGCCATTAGTACATTTTAGCATTTGCGCTCACAGTGATATGCCGCTAAGCATAAACTGACTGTATGATGGGATGCAGAACAGTGAAATAAAAAAATGAAATAAGTTTAAAAAAATCTGATGAAGCTTTATTTTGAACATAAAATAAACATATTGCCATCTTGCAATCGCAATTTACCATTTGCAGTGGATTGACTTATTTTATCATTGTTTTTAGCCCTATGTTAATGCAGATCCACCAGTTGTGAGAGTCACCCATGGAAATATTTTCTCAGAGGTTACATGTTATTTCAGGCACTTGACACATACTGTGCGCCTCTACAATATACAAGGTGAGGTGAGACCGTTAAAGACTTGTGGAAGAATAAACAAATGTTATATTACTTGTTATGTAGATAATATCATAAGAATGCATTCGTCAAAGATGTTCAAATCCTATCCAATTCTAAGAATATAACCATGCCATGTTAGTTGTTAATTACTTGTTTTCGGCAAGTGATTGGGCCTATTGTGTATGGTTGAGTGAGCCAGGTAATAAAAACAGTATGAGCTTGATTTCTGTAGCAAGTTTCTTTATAGATGGGGCCATGACTATTATTACTTTTTTATTTTTCTTTCCCAAGCTCACAAATGGTCAGTGGTAGGTAAGTTGTCAGAAGAGATAGTGATTATAGAAGGCCAATATTATTAAAGGCCAATTATTTAACATTTAGTGCTGAAAACATCTAACCTACTAATAAATATTTTACACAGTGGTAGAAGGGCTAGAAAATAGAGCAAAATTCATGCAACCTTCATCTCATCTCTATATTGTTGGCTGTTAGTATTTTCACAATAAAGCATAGATACTCTCCGGCACTCCAAAGTAGGTAAAAAGAATCTTCTTTATTAAATAATGGAGTTAAAACCAGGAACAATAAAACAAAGACAGGCACCTATGCGTTTGCGGGGGCGCGAAACGCGTAGGTGCCTGTCTCCGTTTTATTGTTCCTGGTTTTAACTCCATTATTTAATAAGATTCTTTTTACCTACTTTGGAGTGCCGGAGAGTATCCATGCTTTATTGCTGATATTGAGTCGTCTCGTCTCACCTTCTCTCCTGAGCCACACCCGGCTTTTCTACTAAGCTTTTATTAGGTAGATTGAGCAGTCTCTGCTTTCTATTATTGTTAGTATTTTTACATCATACTTTTAACAACTTTTATAAATACAGACCATTGCAGTAACCAGTACCATATAGTTTCTTCAGTGTCAGTCTAATAATACCTGTCTAGGAAATGGATCCCCAAACATGGGAATTAACTTCTGTAACAAAACCAAGTAAAATCTTCCTCAGAAAGATCCACTACAAACATTCGCATTGCCATAGGTCAGCATTACTCTGGAATGCTTTTGAAACAAACTGGGGCTGTTGTAAAAGAAATAAGCTGTGAACCCTATTTGGAAAACATCCTTAATATTTTCTACTTTTTAAGGGCTATTTCTGGGTCTGTGGAAAAAAAAAAATTAAACTACCAAAAAAGCTGCTAGAACACTGCAGAAAAGCCTCTAAACCCCCAAAATGTCTTTTTTCCTACTCAAATCACTTTAATATTGCTGCAGTGCAGGAACTAATCCTGGTGATCACTGATTAGCTGATCTCCTCAGTATACAAATATAATGCCCTTATACCTAGGAATTGCTTGCAATAGACAGCAGAGTATTACATCAGCTAGGAAAGTGCTTATTTTAAAAAAGACTTATTTTGCAAAATTATGCCGTCTCCTGAGGTCACGTCTTAATTGAGGCAAATGTCATCATGCAGAAGGCACTTGATCTCAGGCATATATTTTAAGCTATGCAAACATTATTTTGTGACAAAAAACTTAACATGATTACTGATGGACTTGCCGGCAGGGTTCCCTGGTTTCAGATTTGAACTTCTCCATAAGGTCAGGGAAAATGTCCTTCAACGAGGAATGTGGTACAGAATTCAAGTGTTCAAATTTCTCCTGTATATCTTATATTTTGAAAAAAGAAAAAAGATTTTTATTTAAGAAACTAATTGGAATAGTACAGATTTTTTATCATCAGACTTCTTTTTAAATGTATTTGATCCAATAGGCATTGGAGGACAATCTCCAGAAATAACAAATATTGTGGACATTCGAGGAGAGTTCAATCATGAAATTGTGATGAGGATAACCTCAGACCTATATAGCAAAAATAAATTTTATACTGATCTAAATGGATTCCAGGTAAGATAATAGTTTGGAAACAAAAACCACCTTATTTATTACTGATCTGGTCCACCAACCTCTGACAAAAAGCATTTTGTGTCTTTGGTTTCTAGTGGTGATTTATCAGCTCCCTTGGCAATGATTAAATAGATAACAAGCCTTCAATAATACAAGCAGTAGTAAAATCTTCCCCCCACTGCTGTAACTTCTTTTAAAGATTGCTGAACTTCTCCATACACATTTATAAGCCACAAATCTTAGCCATGTATATATAGAAAGAGAGAAAAGCCTCCATAGTGTAACAAGTTTTTTAATGAATTGAAAACAATCAGCATAAATAATACTCACACAATGATGAGTTAAAAACAGGCACTGAAGAAAATGTGAGACACAGCATATGAACAGTAAAGTACATCCACTCAATGCGTTTTGCCACTTTTGTGCTCAATATGCAGCTTCCTCAGGACACAAAATCGAATTTCTGTTCATATGCTGTATCTGACATTTTGTTCAGTGCCTGTTTTTAATTCATCATTGTGTGAGTATAATTTATGCTGATTGTTTTCAATTAATTACAACTTGTTACACTATGGAGCAGAGCCGGCTCTGGCTCTATTGGCGCCTCCACCCCCCAGCGCCTCCGGCCAGCTGGGAGGTTACTGCAGCTGCGGCTGCCAATTGGGAGATTTAAATTGAGCCGCGGCTGCAGTAACCTCTGGCCAGCACTGTAAAAAAAAAAAAAAAAAAAAAAAATGCTAGGGGCGCCCCCCTCGGCAGGCGGCGCCCCTAGCATTTGCCTGCTATGCCTAATGGCAGAGCTGGCACTGCTATGGAGGCTTTTCTCTCTTTCTATATATACATGGCTAAGATTTGTGGATTATAAACTGTAAAAGTTACTGATAAAGTTAGTCTTTTTTTTTTTAATTGACTTGGGACACTTTGTGTGAGATTTTTAGTGCTACTATCCTGTAAATTTGTTTTTTGAATGATTAAGTAGTTATCTTGTCAGGTTTTTATTTATGAAGAAAGTAACATTGATCTAGGTCAGGCACTAGGGCTGCATCTAGTCAGTTGAAACTGCAGCACTGTTGGCCTTTTCATTAATGAAGGGTCCCATTATTTATAATAAAAGCATTCAGGGGGGGAATTCATCAGTGGAGCAAAGTTTACAGAAGTCTAGCAACCTATAGTAACCCATCAGAAGTTGTCTTTTATTATTCTTCCCCCCTTATACCAGAGAATGCTGACTGCTGATTGATTGCTATTGGTTACTAGACCTCTGTAAACAATTGCCCCAGTTGATTAATTCACATGATATTTCCAAAGTCAATATTGTCAGAGTCCTAAGAAATGTAGGTTAGCTATAGCAAGTGTTATGTAGTAAAAGTGATTTAACCTTCCTTAAGCAGTTATTTTGATTAGCACAGGCAGGCATGTCATAAGAAGGCCTGGAAGTGAGCTCTGAAAAGTTGTTGCCTCACTGACTGTTTGTTAATTATGAGGTTGTAACTGTTCATATATAAATTCCAGAGCTTTTGTCAGCAAGCCACAGCTGACAGTGCCTTCTAAACACCTCAGATGGGGTAAAATGTTGTATTTGGCCCATATAACTATTCAAACAAGCACTTGGTTGCTCCTTGCACAGCTCAGCTCTTTGCCAATGTTTCCATAATTCTGGATTCATTTTTAATCATTCCATTCTCATCTACTGTTCTAATGATGGTCACCGAACCACATTCAAGGCCAACGTGCTGTTTGCTTGATTCTTCCATTTCTGTTTTTTGTTATTCCGATAATCCGTCTTTTGCTAAAAAACAGTCAGTCCTAAAATGGTATTTCACCTCTACTCACCTATTTAAATAAAAATAGCAACCTGGGTTGTGTAATGATGTTATAAGCAGGTTTTCTTGTTATACAGGGTTTTCTGTTTGCTTATACTATCAAATGTATGTGTTAACATACCCATATCCTCCAAATTCTACCATCCTTTGCCTTCTGAACATAGTTATTTCTGATCTGGACACCCTAGGGTGTCAAATGCATTACATATCATGGCTTTCTCCAGGGTTTCCCACAGTTCTGTTGAGTTTCGTAATCTGCATTTCTTATTCCAGATCACACATCAGATATTTGAAGTGATATTTGGTTATATAATTTGGGCACATCATTATGCAAAAGTATTTGATGTTAGTGGAACCATTGTAAATATTATAGTACAGCGCATTGTCTTGGTGAAGAATTACATTTGTTCAGGGAAACAATATTGCCACATTCAGCTTATAAAGATAGATAGATATGACCTGAATCAGAGTTTACATAAAAGAATGAAAATAATACTAAAGCCTGTAAAAAAGAGCTTTCTGTTTATTCGCCACCTAGTACAAGTGTTAAAATGAAAGGTTTACGTTTACTGATTTTGAATAATGGTCACAGCAATAGAAGAAAATTCAGCCATTCAGAGAAGAGGTTATCAACAGGTTTTATCCTGTCTTTAAAGTTTTTCTAAAACAAATCGTGCTTTCTTTAAGTGATGCACAATTTTTTTTTTTTTTTTTTTGGCCTTTTATATTCTGGCCTTCCTTCACTTCTACATTTCCAAACAAGCTCCTATTCCTTTCAAAGACAATTTTCCCCCAAGACATCTAAATTGTTTGCTAGATCAGGTAACATTTCTGTGATCACAAATGATTTCTCTAGCAGTATCAACTCAACATTTCTATGACAAGATTCTACTACTGTTGTGTGTATATGTGCTTGTATATTTGCTGTTTTCTTAGCTCTGAATTTTCTCTATCTGAATTTTAAATCTGTGTATTTCTTCCCAAGTCTCAGTGAGTTCTCCCTTATTTATTTTTTACCATCATAACTTACCTCGACTCTTGCACCTACTAAGCTGCCTTCACCAACACATTATCTCCCAAATTTATCTTATCCAAACACAACCACAAATAACATTCTCTTGTTTTGTAATACACATAATAGGGAGACTAAAGAGATTATAACCCTTTACTGTAATTTTAATTAAGAATAAGATATCTATTGATCTATATACATACACAAAATAATGACCCGCTAACTGAAAGAGATGAATTTAATTGCATATTTATAATATTAATACATTTCTTAAGCCAGAGTATCTGTGTTTAATTTCAACTAATACAGTTTCTCAGTTTATGCACTTCCATCCTCCTAGCTAGTCTGTGTAGGCAATCCTCGACTGCCCTGTGGGTGTTTTTCATGGACTCGTACCTTCTAAAAGGATTGCATCTCTAAACTTTCCTAGAATGTTTATTAGTAATAAAATCAATGTTTGTAATTTGCTGAAATAGTTTGAGCATCAATCTGTTAACTTTAGTTTAAAAAAAAATCTTTCTCCTTAACAGATTCAACCACGTAGAACATTGACTAAATTGCCTCTGCAAGGTAATGTTTACCCAATGACCTCAATGGCATATATTCAGGATAATGCAAGCCGTCTAACACTTCATTCTGCTCAGTCCCTTGGTGTTTCCAGTTTGAGAAGTGGTAAGTATTTAACATTTTTGAAAGCAGGTTCACTTTAGAAATTGAATTAACTAATCATCAATAAGTAGAAGACGACTATACAGAACCCCGATGTACACTAGGTTTTTGACACAATTGAAGTTTTGCAGCTGGCTTACAAATATGTTCTGTTGTGTTTTTTTTATGGGAACATTCCTAGAAAGCAATTTAAATGGATTGCTGTTAATAGCAATTACAATTAGTCTGCTACAAGTTCGCACATATAACCACCATCACCAGTCAAGAAGCAGATGTGAATTTAAGATGATAATTCTAACAGTTTCTGTACATAGTAGCATAGTTTATAAGGCTGAAAAAAGACACAAGTCCATCCAGTTCAGCCTATTTTCCTGCAATGTTAATACAGAGGAAGTACAAAAAAAAAAAACCCATGAGGCAAGAGCCAATTATGCTCCTATTAGGGAAAAATTCATTCCTGGCTCCAAATATGGCAAAAAGAATAATTCACTGGATCAAGAGTCCACCTTCAGTTATCTATTACCCATAACATGTAATAAATAAAGCATACAAACACCCTTTAATGGAATGAACCATGACAACTTCTTTAGACAGAGTGTTCCTCACTGTAAAGAATCCTCTTTGCCACCTTGTTATACTTACAGTTCTTGGTATAAATAGATTGTGGGAGAAATCTCTGTACTGATCCCTAATAGATTTATACATATACATACAATTAAACATGGTTATTAGGTCACCTACATGTTGTTTCTTATACCAGTCTATGCATTGCTAATAAATTGTACACATCTGTTATCACAGAATCCAAGAGACTGTTGTATTTATTTTTCAACATTTTTTTGTATTTTATATGTCTGTGAATTTGTTAATCAGCATGTTTCTTCTTATTAGTGTGTCTTTTTAATATTGTAGTCTACTTTCTTGAGCATGGTTCTACGTTTTAAGACTTTTGATATATGGGCAGAGGTTGTTTTAATATAACAGAAAAACACAGTTGCAGATCTTTTCCCAAAGTTAACAACTAACAGTCCGTGTGAAATCATATACTGCCTATTTTACTCTGAAGGTCAGCTAGATGTTTTCATGGACCGCAGATTGATGCAGGATGATAATCGGGGCCTCGGCCAAGGTGTTCAAGATAACAAAGTAACATCTAATTTGTTCAGGCTTCTTTTAGAACAAAGGACTGCAACATCAGAGGTACAGTGCATAAACTTAAATTTTATGCATGTAAAATGTGTACTTTTAGTAGCAACTAATAGGTATTTTATTATACAGTATCTGAAAGATTGGTGTCTTAAATGTTAATTTCTTTTTAATCTCCTACAAGCTAGGAGATCTGTTCTATCACTTAATGTTTAGGATTCTAAACAGACTATAGCTCCATTTGCAACTCTTCCATGCAAACCACTCTTTAGGAACTCAAAATATGTTGTTTCATTCCAATTTTAATAACTCAATAGTCTTTTTAAACATAAATGGTTTAATTTTCTCTTGGACCATACTAACTGGGACGTTTTTGAGAATTTAAAAGGAATTACATTAATTACAGTGGAGTAGTCTCTAGGGTAAGAATGCCATCTAGGGCTCTGAATAGGGGGCACAACAGGGCCACTTGGAGTGGGGGCCTTGGGTCTGTGTGCAGACTATGGATTCTGTGGAGGCACAGCAGGGCAATCAGCTCTGATGTGCAGTGGGGGCTTTGGCTCTGTGTGCTGATCAGAGCTTTATGTGTTCTGTCAGATCTCAGAGGGGAATGTGGCCTTCTGATGGGAAGCAATATGGACTGTATTGGGCCACTGGGGACTGCAGAGCTAGTCTGGGAGAAAGAGAAAGGGCTGTGCATTAAATTACATATTATATTACATATTTTAAAGACTGAACCCAGAAGCACCGTGCCACATTCTCAAAGTTCTGATGGGCTCCTATGATTGCCGGGGGAGAATTTTATCCCTCCCCCTACTTTAAAAGAACAGTTCAGTCTGATTAATAAAAAGTAATGTGTGTTGTAAATGCATAATACATTTTTTATAATATTCTTACTCAGTCGTTTATGCAAGGAAAGGTATTAATTATTCCATCTGTGTAGCAGTACACAGCTCCTTCTGTG